>JAOUQT010000016.1:13539847-13550257 GCA_025769995.1 Xyliphius kryptos | reverse complement strand
AAGATGAATTGACGCTGTATTGGCAGCAAAAGGACCTACACCATACTAATAAATTAAAACCAGGTGTTTCGGTTTCATTGTCTAACCCCTGTATATATGACAAATTATTAAACTTTTGCTAAATTTTTCTGTTTGTAGGAAATGCTAGCTTTGGGCTTTAGTAATCTCCTAGGTGGATTCTTTAAGATTCATGTGATCTGCTGTGCTCTGTCAGTCACATTAGCTGTGGACAGTGCAGGAGGTTCCTCACAGGTATGTGACATTAAACCCATACAGACATAATTAAAATACAAATTAGATTTTTTTCCTTAATCAGAAACGAATTATTTACAACTCCAATTCCAATGAATTTCGACATTGTGTAAAACATAATTAAAAGCAGAATCTTATTCTTCTTTTGCCATTCACCCTTTATCAAGGGTGGCCATAGCAAGTTAATCCTCTCCACCTCACTCTGTCCTCTGCATCTTTTGCTTTCACACCAACTACCTGTATATCCACATCCATATATCTTCTTTTTGATTTTCCTTTCTGTCTCCTGCATGGCAGCTCCATCTCTAACATGCTTCCATTATTATATCCACTATCCCTCCTCTAAACATGTCCAAAGGTCGGCCTTCTCTAACTTTGTCTCCCAATTTTCCAATCTGTCCCTCTGAAGTTCCCATTCACAATCCAGTTCATCCTGGTCTCTCTCAAAGAGAGCTCTGCTTTTGTCTCTTAATCAGTTCCACTGTCTCCAAACCGTTACAACAAGCCTGGTCTCACTGGGCTCTCTTATAAACCTTTCATTTTGCTGCAACATTTTTGTCACACACACTCCTGACACTTTTCTCCGTCCACTCCATCCTGTCTGTACTCTCATCTTCACCTCCTTTCCACTCCCCCACAGTTGATGAATGAATAAATAATTGAATGAATGCATTTATTTTCAATCTGTCCTATGTACAAGACATGCACCGATTGAAATTTTGTTTCTCTCTGACCCACAAAGCATAACATAACAAGGACATAGATGCTTACAGGACTAAAAAACACTGGACTATCAGGAAAGAGAGTCCGCTGCACATTCGTGCAACGACTTTTCCTTGATCCTTGATGTATTCCCACATACTTTTCCGCCACTCCAGACTTTCTCATACAACACCAGAGTTCCTCCCTTGGCACCCTATTATAAGCTTTCTCTGAATCCATAAAGACACCGTGTAGCTTTCTGACCTTCTCTATACTTCTCCATTAGCATTCTCAAAGCAAAAATCACATCTGTGGTGCTCTTCCTTGGCATCAAACCATACTGCTGCTCACAAATAGTCACCTCTTGTCTAAGCCTAGCTTTCACACCTCACTTGTGTGGCTCATTAATTTTTACCTCTGTAATTGATACAACTCTGCACATCGCTCTTGTTCTTGGACAGAAATATTTTACACTTTTACTTCCACCATTCCTTAGCCATCATTTTACTCTTAAAACTGAATAATCTAGTCAAAAACGAAACTCCTATCTCTCCTATACATTTCTATACCTCTACCGGTAAGTCATCAGTTCTGACTGCATTTTTCTTCATCCCTTTTACACTTTCCTTTCTTCATCCTTGCTAATATTTGCTATTCTTATGCCTTCCACTCTTTTTTCCCCTGTCATTCTCTTCATTCATCATTTCCTCAAAATACTCCTTCAATCTTTCTTTTACCCTCTCCTCACCTGTCATTACATTTTCATTTCTATCCTTGATCACTCTGACTTGTTGAAAATTCTTTCCTGCTTTATCTCTCTCTGTCTCTCCAATCTCTGGTACAACTAATAATAGACCTTTCGCTTGGCCTTTACTACCTCCCTCTTACTCTCTCTGTCCCATATCGTCTTTGCTAACCATTTACTATGAATAACTTCTTGCACATTCTTGACCCACCACCGTTTTCTTGCTGTCTTTTACCTGTCCAGAAAACACACAGCGTACATTTTTACTGCTGCTACCCAGTCATTTGGAAGCTCTTTACTATCACCCAAAGAATGTCTCAACTCCTCTTTGAACTACTCACAAACATTCTTAATTTCTCAACTATCACCATTTGGTCCTCTGCTCTACCTTTGTCCAAACCACCAGAGTCATCCTGAAAACTACTGTCAGATGCTGTCTAGCTACACTCTCCCCAGCCACTACCTTACAGTCTATGATCTCTTTCAAGCAACCTTGCTACACAGGATGTAGTCTGCCTGTGCGCTCCTACCTCCACTTTTGTAGGTCACCCTGTGCTGATTCTTTTTTGGAATTATGTGTTTACCACAGACATTTCCGCCCTCATTGCCAAATCCACCACCATCTGTGATTCTAGATTTCTATGCTTAACACCAAACCTAACCATCACCTCCCCATCTCTTTTGTTTCTTTCACTAACATGCCCATTGAAATCTGCACCAATCACCACTCTTTCCTCTCTGGGAATTCTCTCTATCACTTTATCCATCCAGAATCTCACTTTCTCCTCTAACGCACAGCTAAGTTGTGGTGCATAGCCACTGACAGCATACACCATTACACCTTCAGTTTCTAACTTCAAACTTATCACCCTATCTGACATAATTTTTACCTTAACAACACTTTTTACATAGTCCTGCTTCAGAACCACCCCGTCTCCATTTCTCTTCCTATGTATACAATGATAAAACAGTTTATCACACACAAAATATCCACCTTTCTTCTGTGCATCATGTCAGCCTGTTCTCTACCTTTTCCTATCGCCGTCCCTACATTCAGGGTTGCTTACTCTCAGTCCTACACTCCTTACTTTCCTTTTCATTTATTTACATTCCAACTCCTCACACGCTTCCCTCCTCATCATCTTCACCAAGTTATACATCAATTAAGTATGTGAAAGAATTGAGTATTGAAAATTGAGAATGTAAAAGAATTAGTGAGTATTGTTAAAAGGAAAGGTGATGTAACACAGTGGTAAATATAACCATGTCCCAACTCTTTTGGAACATGTAGCAAATTCAAAATGAGTGAATATTTATAAAAAAACAATAAATTTATCTGTTTGCACTGAAAAAGGATTTGTAAATCATCGTATTCTGTTTTATTTATGTTTTATACACAACTTTATTTATTTAAAAATGATTATAGAATATTGTTTTTGTTGCACACTATTTTTTGATAGATTATTAGTTAATGTTCATAATTTGCTAAATATACTTTTGTTAATTAGTCATAAGTTTTTTTTCTACATGAACCTGTTATTTATATAAACTTGTATAAATTTTCCACCTAAATTGTTGAGCCATGTGATATATACATTATATAACTATCATTTTTTTAACTGATAGCTTTTGCACCAAAAGTGAAACATACCATATCCCAGGTCTGTGTTTCAGGGGCAGCTGAGTTCTAACAAACCAAAACATAACAATAGACAAAAATCAAGACAAAGGAGAGGACTAATATTTCTAAGCACCCTTTATAGCATTATAAAGGGTGCTTAGAAATATTAGCACCCTTTATAGCATTATATTAATGCATTCACTTTATAGCATTTATAGCACCACCAAAGTGGTTGAACTAATTTACTTAAATAGCTGTACTTTTTGAATGGCTGCAGAGAATTTCACAATATATTACATGCATAATAACAGCGACTAAAATGAAAAATAAATAAAAAAGCTTAAAGAATAACCAATGTAAAGGGGTAGATTTACAGAAATATGCACTAATATTATCACTATTATTGTTATTGCTTTCTTTTAAAGTAACACTTTTAATATTTTTCTCTCAGTTTGCCAGTCTATGTGTTATGGTAATTGTCATGGTCACCATGCTGGTTTTGGGAGCTTTTCTAAGACCACTCCCCAAGGTAAGAAAGATGAGAACACAGAATGACCAATTTTAAAATGATATATAATCTACCCATTTATTTTTCATACAACAGTACATTGGTTCTAATAGTTATTGATTCTGTCTGTAGTTTGTCTGTAGTAATTATTTTGTTTGTAGTCTGTGTTAGGAGCTCTCATAGCTGTTAACCTGAAGAACACACTCCTGCAGATCTCAGATCCATACTATCTTTGGAGGAAGAGCAAATTGGACTGTGTGGGTTCTGCAAAACAACATAGCTCAAATTAAATAATGACCAAATGAATAAAACCAGAGCATTCAGAGTACCAATTTACTGATAGAATTGCACAAAATTGTAGATATTTTAATACAATTGAATTATGCGAATCATTACAACTTATTTTTATATTCATAGTGTGTATGGGTTGTCTCTTTTATGGCAACCTTCTTCCTCAGTCTCCCTTATGGTGTTGCTATTGGGGTCAGCTTCTCCATTTTGGTAGTCATTTTCCGGACTCAGTTGTAAGTGAACCCTGAATAGAATAACGACTACTCATGCTCATATGTATATCATACTGTTATATCATATCATGCTGTTTTGTGGTGACTGTACTACTTCTAGCCGTAATGGCTCAGAAGTGACTCAGGTTGTGGATACAGACCTCTACAAAAACCCTAAAGTCTACAATAAGGTACAGTATCAAAGGGTTCTGTTAAATATATTTGCAGTGTTACTAAAAAATGCTCTAATAATTATATTCTTATTCAGGTGAAAGCCATTGAAGGTATAAAAATAGTGAGCTACTGTTCACCTCTTTACTTTGCCAATGCAGAGATATTTCGACACAAGATTATCAAAAAAGTATGTTGTTCTCAGTTAATAAATAAAAGTGACAACTGTAAATTCCCTTAACAGTTATAATTGTTTAGGTTATATGTGTTTTAGTCACTGAAATTCAATTAGCTTTTTAACCTTAGTATCACCCAGAATGCAACATTAATCAAGATACTTTCATCTCCATTTGTTGGTGAATGGCAGACTGGGCTTGATCCAAGCAAGTTGCTTCTGTCCCGGAAGATGTTTCTGAAAAAACAGCAGGAAAAAGAAAAGCAAGAAAAGAAATCTAAGCAGAGTTTGGAGAGTGTTGCTAACAGAAAAATGAAAGTGAGCTCACTTATCAATCTTCGTTTCATTTACTAACAAACATTAAAAAAGATGTTCAAGATGATACTCTCAGATTCTAGTATCATTAAAATAAACTGTAGATTATAATAAAAATTGTCAAATATTATATATCAGGTAGTCATTATGTGCTGTCCATTCCATTTTCAGACAACTTCGCAAATTGATCTGCAGAGTGATTTTTACACAAGTGGCAGCAGTGACAATATACCAACAAGTTACAATAATCCTTATTATGATATCATGAATCCCACTGACCAGCTTCCAGAGGCAGTCCCTGCCAGCTCC
Organism: Xyliphius kryptos; assembly: GCA_025769995.1. Classification (NCBI taxonomy): domain Eukaryota; kingdom Metazoa; phylum Chordata; class Actinopteri; order Siluriformes; family Aspredinidae; genus Xyliphius; species Xyliphius kryptos. The sequence goes on along the minus strand of JAOUQT010000016.1, from coordinate 13,544,956 downwards.
CCTACTGTTATGATGCAGCCTGTCCCTTTTCACACACTTATCCTGGACCTAGGGGGAGTGTGTTTCATCGACCTGATGGGCATTAAAGTTCTTACCAAGGTGAATAAGCAAAGAATAAAACATGACAGTCTTTGTTTCCCTACCATGGAGAGACAACAATCTCCCTCATACTGTAATTCTTGACTTGCATGAAACCTAGGACACATGGAAGATCAATGGATTGGGGTTTTTGGGACTGGGAGCCTTTTCTTGGGTAAAGTCAAGTGGAGGGGTCTGGTCTTTGGCACTGCCGGATGGTGTAGCTTGAATCCACAGCGAACTGAAGTGTAGGACTGGAGCCGCAGCACAGCTAAAGGGGGAGTCCAAAGCACCATGATGTCAGGGGATTTGAAGCTATGGTGAGATTGGGCAAGAGACCACCTCCAAGCTTGATGTACTTAGCGTTTCTAGGTGGAGGAGAGAGCGCTAGCTAAGCTTAGGGGAGCAGAGAGCTCTACAGCGGAACAGGGGCTCTTCATGCGGGTAGAGAAGTGGAAACACAGGGGGCTTATACTGCCATCCTGTCACATTTGAGCCTGTCTGTAGCACTCTGAGTGTTTCCTCCCACTTCTGCTCAGTTGCCTCAGTGTCTCGAGAAGCGCTGTTTTCTCTGTCATGAACCCCACCGGAAAACACATGCAGAAGGTTTTGGTGAGGCATGAAGTTAACCAGAACAATTGTAAAATTAGATACACGCATGAACTCACATGAAACATATACGATCTTGCATACATGTACTGACTCACATTTCTGTGTATTTACAAATAATGCCAAACAAAAACCATGGTCCAACACTTATTAAAAAAAAAATAAATGAAACAAGGATCTACTTTTTTTTTGGATCATGTGACTACCCCAATCCATGTGTCAGACTAGGTTAGGTTGATAGGTTGATAGGTTGATATTGCCCCTGTATCCCATATAGAAATGCTGTGTTCCAAGTAGCGTCAAGTCATGGCTGAAGTGCCCTTGAGCAAGGCACCTAACCCCAGTTGCTCCCCGGGCGCCGTGATGGCTGCTCACTGCTCCGGGCACATGTGCTCACTTCACCTGTGTGTGTGTATTTCACTGCACGGATGGGTTAAATGCAGAGGACCAATTCCGCTGTGTGCAAGCATAGTGGCAAAATGTTTCACTTACCATTTGTTTAAAGATACTGATGGCAGAATTGTTGATTCTAAAGGCTCAAAGCAGATTTCTTTGACCCTGGCAACTCATGGTATGGTCTGCATTTTTTTGTAAAATCAGCAATATGTGCAAGACATACACAAAATGTAATTTCATGATAGATAAAGTATTATTGTATAAAACAAAAACCATACACTACTAGAAGCAGCACAACCAAGAGCAAGTTGATGAAATAAAGAAAACATATGACTGAGAATTTTAAAAATACATATTCATGAAAAAATATAGTAATTTTTAATAATGAGCTTAAACACAATTCAGAGACTCTGACTGTTTGGGCCAGCAGAGACAGACTGTAATCAAGATACAAGCATACAGTCTAATACATATAGCCTGAAGTACTCTGGACCTCAGCAATGTCATTTTGTCAGTCGTCTGAAGTAACATAGTGCATTTGTACTGAAACTGATAGAACCTTATATCTTACATGACAGACTGTTTATATTATAGGCAGACGGCTTGTTTTTCTTTTAAAAAGGGATTTTATTATGTGTTTTGGTTTCAACCCAATTGCGCTAGTTATGAATTATGTCCTACTGGGTATTTGGCCTTGCAATTTACAGAAGAGAAAGAAGAGAAAGTTGAACCAAGTACAAACATTTTTCCTTATTAAGAACTCTAAACATTTGAGGTTACACACATCGATAGAAAGAAACCTTCAGACATTCAGCATGAATGAAGAATAATGTTGAAATATAGTGCACACTACTTTGAAGCTTGACATCTCCCTAAAAACATCTATGAAGGATCTTTGACAGCAAGGAAATAAAATACTTTTACTAACATTTCAACTGGTCTTAAGCCATCGGATCACATGATCCTTCTGAAATTCATGGGTGAATTTCACTCCCATTATAATGGAATGTTATCAAGAAAAAAGTTCAGCAATTAGCAGTGTTCCTTACAGTGAGATGCTCACTGAAGAGCTGGAGCCTAAAATCTGGACAAAACACAAAGAGCATTGTGTTGTTACTTGACAATGTAGGTCCACACACTGCTGTCCATACGGTCCACACACTCCTAAGACTTTACAGTATTTTGAGGTGTTGAAGCATATTCCTGATCTAATCCTATTGGACAATCACCTGTTTGGCCCCCTGAAAGAAGCCATACATAGTTCAATCATGGATTTAAGTTTAGCTTAAAACATTTTATAAAAGCCTGGGAACATGAAAGCTTGTTTACAGATAGACAATTCATATTGAAAAGTAATCTATTTGCCACTATACTTGCACACAGCGGAATTGGTCATCCGCATTTAACACATCCATGCAGCACATGTGCCTGGAGAGGTGACCATCCTCCACAGTGCCCAGGTAGCAATCGGGGGTTAGGTTCCTTTCCCAAGTTCTTCAGCCGTATGTGACATGGCAGTACTTAAACCGGGAATCGAACCAGGAACTGACCCAAGGGCTTTCTTAACTGCAAGCGTACACATACAATATTAAAAAGTAATGCTAAATAAATTCTACAGCCTGTAGACATAATTTTCTGGATTCTGGACAAAAAATATTATAATCTAAGTATGAATTTAACTAGCAGTGCATAGCTGGGCTTTAACACTGTGGTCATAAGAGCTGTAAAGGACAAAACAAAGCATAGTTATTATAAAGTAGCTGCCATAAACCCTGTCTCCCTCTGTGGTTAGACATATGTCTTTGTGATCTGAGTAGTTATTTTATGGTGTGGGGAACAACTGGGGCCCATGGGGGTGTACAATTTGGAAAGAAATCCATAAATGCTAGCTAACATTGCTTAAATTCATTACTATTTAAACAACAATATAAATTTATGATCATCGGGCTAATAACAGTTGGTCCAACATTTTGATAAATTAGAACACACAAATTAGACTTTAGATAACAGTTTCCACAAGGTGATGAACATCCTCCATGCAAGTCAACCCATGCCTAATGCAGAAACCACCCTCGGTACACCTGTGATATCATGGTATATGAACAGCCTACAATTGCACCTGTTCTGGGCTCTAATTATATGTCTATGGGCAAAGTGTCTTAAGTCTCAGTTTATCCATGCAATAATTGGTAAAGGTTGCCTTTTGCAGTGCAGTGGAAAGGTCAATACTTACTATAAAAACCGATTATGACAGTGATTAGATGCCACCTGCTATGTGTTCCTAATAAAGTTATTGTTCTTTCTATGTATGTGCATAGTATGTATACTGTAGTGTTTTTAATTCAGCATAGGTTTTGATGCAAAACACTTATTTGTGCAAGCATGCAACTGAGATTAATTTGCAATGCCGCACACTTAACTTCATTTGTCAAAATATGAGCTTCAGCAGTAGATCTTTCCATTTAGATTCACAGAAGAATGTCCAAAACAGCACAGATACCCAGCACAGATACTAAAACCATGTGCATCCAAAACACCTCACACTTCAGTTTCAGACTCTTTAATGTTCTCTTCATGCTGGTTTTAATTCCTTGACATTAGTCTCACCTGCCCACTTCATTCTTTCTTCAAACAAAGTCATATAGGGCTGTGATTCACTATTGTTTTCCAAGGTGATTCAGACAGAGGATGGGGTGTTTGTGTGGGAATATTTCTATACTCAACACTTAGACAGTCTCAGTCTGTTCCATAAAATCCCCTAAAATGATGAGCAATAAAACAGGTACTCTAATGGCACTTTTCCACTGCACTGTACTGACTTGGCTAGGCTCAGCTTGGCAAATCTGGTTCCAGATAAGAGGAGATGGGCAGTATTTTCAAGGTCCTGATCACTCACAGGTCCAAGCCAGGTAAGTCAGAGCCAAATTGTCACGTGTAAACATTCCAAAGGGGCAAATATCCAACAAATCATCAGTCACGCAACAAATTCAGACCTCCAGTACAAACTAGCCATTTGTGAAATTCATGCTTTTATAAGAGCCAAGGACATGTTTTCTGATCTTTCTGAGCTCATGCATGAGCACGGCTATAAGACAAGCTATAGAGACTAAAAATATGTGTAGTGATTGTGTTAAGCACTGTCACCAGGTACATTTTGGAGAGCAATGGAAATGCAGCCACTTACCATGGAATGAAACACGTGTGGACGATATCCATGCTTTATCGGTTAATAGTTGTGTTGTATTATTCATGCAAAGTTTGGCAGGAAGCCATAGCAATGTGTAAAAGATAGTAGTGATGTGGTCATATCTTTTTTGCCAGCTGTTTATTCACCTACTGCAACATCCAGACGGCAAGGCATAACAGTAATCCAACCTAGATATTACAAAAGCATAAACATGTATTTCTGTTGATGATGCAACTATTCTTATTTTAGTGATATTTATGACCTTATAGAAATCTATCCTAGAAATAATATCTATATAAGATTCTAACAAATGACCTTGAGGCATTTTACTCTCGCAAATGTGTAACTGAAATACAATCCGGAGATACTACAAAATCAGAAACTTCTAAATGCCTGTGGTGCTAAAAGTACTTTTGTTTTGTCAGAATTAAGGTAAAAAGCTATTCATTATCCAGTATCTAAAGAATGGAGTACTGTGAAAACGAATACTGTGTTTATAAACAATTTTATCCAGACAAAAACAATGTTCCAGTACAAGAAGTTCCAATACCATTATTAGACATGTTCACCTTTATTAGCCATGACAGAAGTTCCTAGAACGAGTACTATATCATGAGTTTAAAATGATCTGCAGTACGGTTATACTATAACTTCTGTTGGTTGCACTGCTGTTCAGATTAGAGCAAGGCAAGAAAGGCATTAGTGATTTGGATGAATTGTTGTCTGAGAGTGTGCCTGCTGCTGATATTTACTGAACACTTTGTGATACATTTTGCCACTATGTTTGCACACAGCGGAATTGGTCCTCTGCATTTAACCCATCCGTGCAGTGAAACACA
>JAOUQT010000016.1:13515558-13527407 GCA_025769995.1 Xyliphius kryptos | reverse complement strand
GAGATAAGTCCCGCTCACCCAGCCGTGCTACACAATGACAGATTGTGGATGAACACAACACATTTTAAAAAGTGGGACTGGAAAATAAAATAATGAAAATGAAAAAAGCTGAAAGTAGTAAGCAAACTCTCAACTCATTTTTCAAAAACGAAACACATTTCGCGCAGATTCGCTGATGTCGCTGGATGTGTAGCACGGCTGGGTGGGCTGGTCTTTTCTCGAGCAGCCAATTACTGTCTAGATCCCTCCCACCTGTTAAAACGGGTCCCAAATACAAAAATCAAGAAATTTTTAGACGCGAGGGGGCGATAGGGAGAAGCGCAAGCGCAAAAATGAGAAGCGTGAGCGAAAAAATGTGCAACAAAGAAAATTGCTTACAAATTCTGTTTCTAAGTTCTCAAAACTATTGGACCCTTTCTGACGCCATAAAAAACAAATAAAGAAATCTTGGCAGTACTCTGTACCACATCGTTTGCATGTATCATCAATGTCCAATGATGACAAAATCTAAATGGTCATTTAGTTGACGCTTTTATCCAAAACACCTTAAAAGTATCCTATTTAATAGTTGGGACCAGAACACAGGGTTACATGCAGCACCCTGCAGCAATGAGGCTTAAGGGTCTTGCTGAAGGACCCATATTGGTAACTCCAGTAGACCTGGGATTTGAATCCACAACCCTTAGATTGCTAGTCCAACACCCTAAACGCTAAGCTACCACACGCTCCCACATGTTTTGTAGAGATGGCATGACAACAATGGTGGTAACTCATAATTTCGTTTGCTCATAAATGTTTAATTTCTTCTAGATTAATGTTATTTGTGGAAAGATGAATGTGTGTGTCTGTGTGTAGGGATGATGATGAGGAAGATGGAGAAAAAGCAGCAGCTCGCCAGAACAACACATCTGTACTGTCGTATTTTAGCAGACCTTCTAGCCAAACACCAACACGGGAGACGCACCGCTTTTTTGCTGAGCGAAGATTACAGAATGTTGATTCACTGTGAATTCTTTTCCAAACTGTAATCAGCACACAAAGCAGCATCCTTGTGTATACAATACTATATATACAGATTGTAAGATGATTCGGAATAATAAAACAATTCTTTGTATTTTATACAATTTGTAACAGAAGTCATGCACTGTGTTTTTATACATAATAAACTTAAACGTGTTTATATTATTGCTTCTCAATTGTGTTCTGTTGTGTTGTGTTTCAGTCAGTTGTGATGTTATTTATAGGTTTGGGTCGGGATTAGGCTGGCCACATAATTACGATTGTAACAAGCTTGTTGTTTTTGTTGTAACCAACAGCTTTAAAAGTTCTCGAAGATGGACTCCTATAGTTTATAAATAAAATATGGTCACATTTAATTTGACTCAAGGAGTATTAGTTCCCCACTGAGCCATGGTCCCCCCCAAGGTTTCTTCCTAAAAATAATATAGACTGCTCAAAAAAATAAAGGGAACGCTCTCTCCTGGATCGGCATGAGGAACCCCACCGAGACCCAAGTAGAGAAGTAAGCAGCAAATAATGAATAGATGGATGTTCTTTATCAAAACACTGAAACAACACATTTTCTTTAGTGTTTTAGAGGAAAATGTATTATAACATGCAACATTTGATACTCTACTACTCTGAACGACTTTACCAACTTTTAATAACAATCGTTTTAAATATGTCTCTTAATTAATAGTTTACTTACTCAGAATCAGCAGCAATTAAACTTTACGCATCTGTTGAATGCACTTTTGTTGATCCCAAACACATTTACAAAACAATTTACCGCAGTTTTAAGTAGTTTGTCATACAAACATAACGCGGTGCTACACCTCCCGTACAGCAGGTGGCGCTTTATGGTCGCTGAGAGTCATAAAAAGCAAACGGAAACTCAAGGCAGTTTGTTTCCTGTGGAAGAGACGCGAGTTCAACCGTGAGCACTTTTTCATTCATTAGAAGCAGAACCTTAAAGTAAATTTATCCTTTAAGTTTTTTCTTTTTTTTTTACCAGTGAAATTGCGTGACGGCACAATTGATCGCGTGTTTTTGTTTGTATTTACAGGTTCAAACATGGATATTCGACCAAATCACACCGTTTACATCAACAACTTAAACGATAAAATTAAGAAAGAAGGTTTGTTCTATATTACTTTCGTTTCTCAAACTTACATTATTGGTGTTTTATGTTACAAATAGAAATATCTATTATAACTAACTAACTAAATGAATCGTTACATAATTCAATTGAACCCAGCAGTTCTGTCCGTTTGATCGCATTGATTTGTGGGTAATTCTCGATTTTGCACCTGATTTAAAACAATAAAGTGCATCTTTATGGGTTAAGCTAATAAAATAGACAAGCAATGTAAAAGCATGACGTTATAACTAATAAAGTGGCTGCTGATCGTATTTGCTGGTTCGGATTTTGAAGAAAATGGAGGAAAGTGTTTCCCCCACACAGAATACAAACTTAAATATTTTTCATGTCACATATTACTTCATGGAACTTTATAACTGGGTATTGAATTCTAATCCATCCATCATCGTCCTCTTATTCCTCTACTCGGGTTGCGGTTCCCCATGCCCATCCAGGGGAGAATGTCTTTGGCGCTGGGCAGATACACCCAGGACAGGGTGCCAAATATGACTGGGCACACATCCACACACAAACTATATGGCGCAATTTAAAGCATTCAATTTACCTGGAATCCATGCTTATGGATTCGTGGGACGAAACTGGAGAACATGGAAACTCCACCCAGATTGAGAGTCAAATGTGCTAATCACTAAGCCACTGTGCTGCCCCTGAATTCTAATCAGTTTAGTAATTTAATGCTTTGGCTAAATTGGTTGGAATTGTGTTTTATCCTAAATAACTAATGCCTTCTGTCTTTCTTCAGAGCTGAAGCGGTCGCTCTACGCTCTTTTCTCTCAGTTTGGTCAGATCGTTGAAATTGTGGCTATGAAAACCATGAGAATGAGAGGTCAAGCTTTTGTTGTGTTTAAAGAACTTGCAGCAGCTACAAATGCCCTGAGACAGCTGCAGGGCTTCCCTTTCTACAACAAACCAATGGTGAGTGTTTCTAAATTTATTCATTCATGAATAAATGGGGGTTCCCAATACCCTTCCAGGGAAGAACGACTCAGGTGCTGGGCAAATACACCCAGGACAGGGTGCCAATCAATCACTGGGCACACACACAGACTATATGGGGCAATTTAAAACAGCCTATTTACCTTAAAATTATGTTTTTGGATTGTGGGAGGAAACCAGAGAACCCAGAGGAAACCCACATGGGCAGAACACGTGGAAACTCAACCCAGATTGGGATGAATCTGAAACAGTTGAGAGGCCGGCTAAGCGTTAAGTCGCCATGCCGACCGTGTTTTTAAATTATTTTTTTTTACTATTTTTTTTATAGTATTTACAAAAATAATGGAACCTAACTGATGCTTAGTAATGTCACAGAGGACAGCATTGATTGGTCAATGTTTAGTCAGTTGGTGCTACATCTATATTTAGGATATTTCAGGTTAAAAATCAAATGCATCAGGAGTGTTTACTTTCCCCCTCTTTGTTTTTTAGCGAATTCAATATGCTAAAACGGACTCTGACATTGTCGCTAAGCTAAGAGGCACATTTGGAGACAAAGAAAAGAAGAGGGAGAAGAAAAAGAAGGCTCAGGAGCAAGCGGCCAGTGCAGCTAAGAAAACGGTGAGTGTTGAAGTTTATAATTTTAATTAACATAATCTCTCTCTCTGCTTTTAATTGATTTCCATTTTTATAAATGCATGAACGACATAAACTCTTTTAAATCAGTGTGGTGCTGCGGGGGTCAGTTTGCTCGATCGAGGATGACGAGCTCTGCCTTGCACCACACTTTGCTTAAATCTTTCTGCGATGATCATTTTACTCTTCAATATTTGTTAGTAAATCTCTCCTTTGATACCCTTTGAAACTTTGCCTTAGTTAAAATAAAGCGGCTTCAAAAGTAAAAAAAAAAACTCTCTCTATCTCTCTCTCTCTTCCTCTTACTCACACACTATACAGGCCAATTTAATGCAGCTTTAAATCCTTGTTTTTGGACTGTTGGAGGAAAATGAATAACCCCCAAACAAGGAAACTACAGCCAGATCAGGTTCACAGTGCTGAGAGTTTATGCTAAGCACTAAGCCACTGTACCTCCGTATTTGAACCATTTGATGTTTTTTTTTTTTTTTTTTTTAACCGAACAAAAATATACACTGCTAAAAAAATAAAGGGAACACTAAAATAACACATCCTAGATCTCAAGTAATAAAATATTTCAGTTGAAAATCTTTATTCATTAGAGAGTGTAATGCGTTAAGAACAAAATAACATAAAAATGATCGAAGTGTTTGGAATCCTACTCAAAATCTAATGAAAAAGTGAAAAATCAAATGACCGGCTGATCCAACTTCAGTGGAAATTCCTCAAGACAAGTTCAAATGAGGCACAGTGATGTGTGTGTGTGGCCTCCACGTGCCTGTATGGGTGGTTCAGATGCCTATTTACAGTTCTGGGGAGAATGTTTTTTCTTTTTTTTGCATTAGGCAGGTAAACTTAGTACAGGGTACCAGGGCACCCATAAATCCATGCACCCAAAACATGGAAAAAAGTTATTGTGCCTCCCTATTTGAACCATATTGATGTAGTATTTTTGTTCTTTGAAAAACAGGACAAAAATATTATTTTTTGTATTCAATGTATGTAAAGGTCAACATTTATAGAGAATTCATAGGGGTAAACTTTATAGAACATTATGAATGGAAAGAGGTGGCAGGACCACATGTAAAACAATTAATAAGTCCAATTAAATTTCAATAATAGTTTTTTTGTCATTGTAAAACACATCAATTTATTCAAACCATAGAAAGGCACCAAATTTAAATTGGACAGCGAGTGTACTGTACACGAACATTCAAAGACTTGTTTTCACGGTTAGCTGAATGTTTAAATTAAAGATAAAGAAAACTCTGTATTGAGTGTAGTATGTCATTGAAACCCATCCAATTTAAAAAGGCAAAAACTCAAACTGTCTATATATAGAACAATGGAGTCTGTTATCATATCATGCTCAATTGCCTTCACTGATCCTTTTGCTGCTTTGTTATCGATTTGCTTTGTCTGGCCCTGGCTCCCACCATCAAAATAAGAAACATAAGCATCCAGTGGCCGAGGATCAATCCAAGGTCAGGAGTGAGCGATTCAGTCTGTCTCTTGTTGTTCTCTGGGTCCTCTGCCTCTTTTGACCAAGAAAACGACAGTGGCCGATTTCTCGCCTTATCTTGCTGACTCTTTTGAAACCCCCCTGAGAGGACGAGGCAGCCTGTCATTGTCCGATGAGGTGAACTCACAACCTTTTCAATTTCACACTACGCTGTAAAGCCCTGTCCACCCAGGCAGCTGCACAGCTCCAGCACAAAGGTGCCATTTACTTTTCATTTCCTGCCTGATAGGAATGGAGAGAAAACATTGTATATTGTAATGCTCTCTCACCTTTTTGACATCAGTAAAATTGAAGCCTGGGACATGGATCGATACAAATTAAAAGCAAATACAAAAACCTCTGTTGAGGAAAAGGAAGAATACAGCGTTGAGAAATCCATCGGCGGCTGGCGAATGGTAGGCGGGACAGTGTTTGTATAAAAGCTGTACGGCTTAAAAAGACGTTTTAGAAGTAAAGAAAGTTGACACGAATGTTATTGTAAGGAAAAGTAATGCATGTGCGGGGTTGTTGCTCAAGCTGTTTTTTTTTGTGTTAAATTAAGTCATCAGAATAACATGGAATCAGTGATGCAATCCAGTTACAGTCCAGTTACCATCAGGAGCATTGCGTGAGTTTAGTGCTTTTATGTCTTATATTTTTTACTAGCTGACCCACAGCGTAGCATACGCCACATAATTAAGCCTTTCACGGTATAATGTTGCCATTTTATTTCTGCGTCGCCACCATAAACTCTAGAAGTGTTCATGTTTCACCGACATTGTTCCAGAAATATGTGACTGATCGACAGTTAGCTGATACAGGAATTTGTACAACACTGAAGAAATTGTTTCATGTGATGCCATGTCGTTGTTGGTAAGGGGGGTGGGCTCCATCGTACGTATCCCATGCTTTGGGGAATTCCTTTTTTTTTTTAACTGTATGCCATATGTATTGTTAACATGAAATATACATTTTATTGTACAGATGGGAGGATAAACGCACACCCTTTTTGAAATTACATAGTTGAACATCAGGCGACTCAGTGGCTTAATCGTTAGCATGTTTGCATCACAATGTTCCATGTTTTCTCCGTGTCCATGTTGGTTTCATCTGGGTTTCCCAGTTTCCTGCCACAGTCCTAAAAAAGGAATTCAAAGTAAACTGGCTGCTCTAAACCGACCCCATTAAAATTGCCTCTATATTTTGTGTGTATATTGGTGAACTGTCCTGGATGTGGCTGCCCAGTGCCTGATCATTTCTTCCCTGGATGGACATGGGGAACCCAATATTATCATGAAATAATAACGTATCAAAATGTGATCGATGTAAAAAAAGAAATAAATAAATAAAAAGCATCTAGCCCTTAAAATATCCTCAGATTGGGTAAATAATATTCTATAATATGAATAACACATGAGCGATCAAATTCCAATTTACTTAACTAGTAATTAATTTGTTTTTGTTTTGTTTTTTTCATTCAAAATGAAGGCAGAATGAAAAAGCCAAACCAACCAACGCCCATTGAACCAACTTTAGCAGCAGTAACTTGAATAATAGTTTTCTTTATGACTTAATTTGTCACTTAAGTTGTTTTGGAGGAGTTTGGGAACACTGTTCTTTTTCTTTATTGTTTGTTCTTGAGTCTTTGTCATTTATGAGGTATAAAGAGCTGTTGCATTGCAGATAATTGGCTCATGTAGCCACACACAAATCACCAACAATAACTTTATAAAATTACAAAATTATTTGGGAAGTGTTATTTTGACTTGATTGTACACAAAATCCATTCACAAGAGTTAAATTATTTCCATCAAGATGATGCTGAAAGTAAAGTTGTATATTTATATGTATAAAGAGGGGACACTGACCATGCTAAGATGCTGGTTAGTCCCCCTTGTCCACACTTTTGCAGTTTGCAAGTGTGAGATTTCTCAGTCAGGGTGGTAGAGAGCGGAGTGCTAAGGTGGATTACATCAACTTACATCAGCATGATGACTAGCACACATTCTCACAGTTGCAGTGTGGCCAGCCACAGTTGTGTCCTGTGAATCCTCTTAGCACGGAATGCCCTACGCTGATCTACTGCTGCAGTGATGCCCCAGCACCAAGCTGATAAAAATCAGCTTAAAATGTTCCTTGTAACAGTTGGATGGATGCCGTCCAATTTGACCTCAGAATACGATGGAATTTATATTTAACTGAATAATTGCTGGCCTAGTGGTCCAAATTTGCACCCAACCGTCATCGTGTGATGTGTGGAAGTATGTTAGTATGGTGTGTTTTGTGTTCTAGTAAGTTTATAAAAGTTTATATAGTGCTTTTTACAACATTGTGTCACACAGCAGCTTTACAGAGTTCTAAGCCTGAACCGTTAAAGAGCAAGCCGAAGCGACAGCGGCAAGGTAAAAACTCTGTTATGATGTTTTTTTTTAGGAAGAAACCTTGTGAGGACCAATGCTCAGTGGGGGAATCCTCCTCCTTGAGTGACTGGGCAGCATCACAGTGTAGGACAGTCATGCACAGATTGGAGATCAGGTGTCATATTTAACAGTAGGACAGCAGCACTATCAGTCCAATAGACGTCCAGGTTCCATCCAGTAATCATTGTATCTTGAGGACACCTCATGACCTCTAATCTTATCTGTCGCCGGGTGACTTGGTGGTTAGCACGAAAGGTTTCCATGCTCTTCTCGTGTCTGCGTAAGTTTCCTCCGGGTTCTTGGTTTCCTCCCTCATTGGCTGCATTAATTAACAGAGAGAGTATAGCTTAATACTTTAGGCGTCTTGACACAACACAGCGGTGTGTGTGGTCTGTTCCAGATGTGGTGCAATGCAGAACGGCAGAAACATCTCGAGTTTGGTTTCAGTCGTTCAACAATGCACTAGAATTGGGACTTGTTAATATGCTACTTTGCAAATGCAAACCTCAGGTGGTAAACTGCACCTGAATGCTGCAGACTAACAAAATGCCAGAACTAGAGCTTTATAGAGGATCACTTGCTTAATTGACCCTGGAAAAATGGGTGTTTGCTTTCCTACGTTCAATTGTTCGTTTGCTATTGCCATTGAACGCAACACTTTGGATGGATTGGGGTTTTCGCACGTACCTACAAAGCTGGAACTTGGCTCCGTCGTTCGTTGGAACCTTGGAAAACCTACTTGTAAATTAAGAAAGCAACTGCGTGGACATCGTAGTCCCAACTTACACTTTATGTATTCCGCATTAAACCACAAGTGGGAAAACCCATCTGACTGCTTCAAACTAGCAAAATGACGGAACTAGTGCTCACTTGCTCATTTGCATTGCATTTGTGTGTCAGACCGAACACGTCTTTCCGATTTGAAGTCGCTTTGGATTTATTTCTAATTATTAGCAAAATATATACATTTATTCATAAAATGGTTTGAGAATTAGCACCACGGTCAGGATGAATCACCAGGTGACATTAATCACTGGAGCGCAGTGAACGAGTTTAAGTGTTTTTTTGGAAATAGAGAGTAAAGGTAAGGGGGACCGTCAGTGCCTCGTTATGACATTAAGTTTTTTAGCAGACACTTTTATCCAAAGCAACTTACGAGTATCCGAACTTGATTGGGATCAGAACACAGGGTTGATACAGCACCGTGGAGCAATGAGGGTTAAGGGTCTTGTTCAGGAACCCACAATGGTAGCTTTAGTGGAGCTGGGATTTGAACCCACAACCTTCTCATTAGTCCAATGCCCTAACCACTGAGCTACCACGCCTGTCAGTTTAGTGACTGGAATCCAATTGGGCTGGTTGAATGAAAGTCAGGCTGCAGAGTTTTGAATCAGCTGTAGAGACCTGACTGTGTAGAACAACCTCATAATAAACAACCTTAAGCACCTTATTTTAAATAAAAGGTTACAGATGCACTGCAATAAGTGGTTAGCATGTCCAATTTTTTTTATTTATTTGAATCTCAGTCTGGGTTGAGTTTTTAAGTTCTTACTGTGACTGTGTGGGCTTTCTCTGGGTTCTCCAATTTCCTTAGTCCAAAAACATGGATTCAAGGTAAATTGGCTGCTCTAAATTGCTTTTATCTTAATCACTCTTATTCGGAGAGTGTATCCATGAAAACTAAAGTTGCCAATGCGGGTCATTGAGCAAGACCCTTAACCCTTATTACTCCAGGGGTTCTGTATGCGACCCTGTGTTCTGACCCCAACCATCAAGTTGAGATATTTGTAAGTCACTTTCGATAAAAGCGTCTGATAAATAACCAAATGTAAATGTATCCAACACCCAGTACTGAGTGTATCTGCCCAGTGCCCAAGACCTTTTCCCATGGATGAACATAAAACTACCTCACCCCACATTTTTTGGAGCAAAGACACATTCACAGTAAAGAAAGCTACAGGCAGTTGCTTCACAAAATAATGTGAACCCTTAGGCGGTCTACAAAAAATGAACATGGAAACTTCACCCATATTGGGATTTAAATGTGCAGTCCACTACACCACTGTGCCCCATTTTATTTTATTTCTTCCTTTAATTTTTGCTTTAATTTTTTGGATTGTGTATTATCTGCTTGTTTTACTACCTTTTTTAATTTTGTGCCATAACGCTGTACATGTTAAGTGAATACATTTTTCATTTTAAATTTAACTTGCAAGTAAATTGTGATGAATGCGTAGTTAGTTATATAAATTGAATAAAACGTTTTGTTTAGTGGTTACTAAACTACAAAGAAGAAAGGAAAGAAAAGGAAAATCTGAGGTGGATAAAAAACCTTTAGAGCAATGGCTTTGCCCTATTGGGTGTAAAGTTCATGCTGAGGAACTGAAAGACTTCCCTAAAACATCAGCTTAAAAGGGATTTTGTAAAAATGCTAGCTCACATCTTTAAAAGCTGCTGTGGCAGCCAACCTCCTGGACAGATACTGTCATGTTTGTAAATTAGATGAATGCAGAAATGCATGGGAGTAATCCTCTAATCGTGTTCCTTTTAGAAAGCTGCAGGGCAGCCACGCCTGCTGCTGCGGATTACTTGAGCTCATTTAACACTCCGAATTATTGAAACTGGCCGGCGGCTTTTCGGTCCTGTCCAAAATGAAGACAAAGGGGATTGGAAAAGGAGTTCTTTATCTGGCCTGAGCAGCGTTTGCTCGCCCAATTTCTGGGTACAACAAAACTGCTGTTTACTGCTCTCTGACCACATGATTAAACAGTTTATTGACCAACACTGACACGGGAATGTCTAAAGGCTTACCTGACGAGTAACCTTCGAATGTCCTTTGTACGGTAAAGACTGTCGATGGCGCATGCATTCCGGTACATGAGGCTCACGCACCAGTTTGAATGATTTTACCAGGGGCATTTCATGAAAAGCAATTGTTTGTAGGAGCCATTTGAAATTCAGATCTTACTGTTTGTGCATGTCCCCCTGGTTTGAAAGGCCTGTTTTAAGCGAAAACAGCAACCTGGTAGGAAGGAACCATTATGTTTCACAGCACACGCCGTGATGGATTTTTCGTGCATCAGAACTTCATTATGTTTCTCCGTCCATGGGCAAACTGCTGGTTTTGAGATGCCGTGGTGAGACACTGATAAAGGGCAGTCCCTGATTGAGCTGTAGAGGACGAAAAGGCCAGGCCAACTGAGAGCGGCTCGTAGGTGGGAATTGTTGCTCTCCTTTGCCCTCTTTAAATCACAGGCATTACTTGTTCGAGTTCTCAATAGACTTTACAGGAGGGCCCGCAGTTTAATAATTTATGAGCGCTGAGGCATTTTTCTGCTGGGAGAGATTGAATTTTTCCCCTCTCTGTTTATCTGGGTGCTACAGCTGGGACTGGCTTTCTTGCCCCATATGTCCTGGATGCACTCTGGCTCTTTTCAACACTGTTGGCCCACATTGGCTGTGACATTAAATTAAATAGGTTATTGACTGGCCAGTTGGTTGGAAATGAGGTTGCTGGGATTCACGCTCACTGCCTTCATGACCTGACTTGGTCCGGGTCACCACACCAGAAATCAAAGCATAATGGCTCCTGATTTCCTAGCAGTGCCTCTGTGCACACTTCTTATTTGTTTTTAATTTGTATCAATGGTAATCCCGTTGCTGGCGATTGATGGAAACTGACTGCAACACCAACATGATGAGCAATGCTTTACTATCCCTTTCACGCCTTTTAGATCATGTGAATGCAAAAGCAAATGTCCCGATAAGGGACATAATGTTTCCAAGGCTTACTGGTTAGCACATTTGCTTCTTATTGCTGGGGATCCAGGTTCGAATCTCAATCTGGGTGGAGTTACTATGTTCTCCCCATGTCCGTGTGGGTTTCTTCCAGTTTCTTTTCAGTTCAAAAACATGGATTGAAGGTAATTGAATGCTCTAAATTGCCCCATATGGTGTGTGTGTGTGTGTGTGTGTGTGTGTGTGGCTGTGTAAACGATGGATTAGCAGCCTGTTCTGCGTGTATCTGCCTAGCGCACAAAATATGCTCCCCTGGATGGGCATGGGGAACCCCACAATGAACAAATTGATGTTACCAGGACTTACCGGTCAGCACATTCTCCTCTCAGAACTAGGATCCATGTTTGAATACCAATCTGAGGGGAGTTTCCCCTGTTCCTGTGTCCATGTGGGTTTC
>JAOUQT010000016.1:13496157-13511221 GCA_025769995.1 Xyliphius kryptos | reverse complement strand
TGGACAGGGCTACGGGGCAATTGCCAATAAGCTTGGTGAAAAAAGATCAAGCAATTATTAGAAAATGGACGAAGCTTAACACGAACATCTCCCTCATACTGGGGCTCCACGCAAGATCTCACCTTGTGGCATGTCAATTATCCTGATAAAGGTGATGAATCAGCCCAGAACAACACGGGAGGAGCTGGTCAATGTCCTGAATAGAGCTGGGACCACTGTTTCCAAGGTTACTGTGAGTAATACACGGATCCAAGGTAAATTAAATGCTCGAAATTGCCCTGTATAGTGTGTGTATGTGTGTGTGTGACTGTGTGTGAGTGAGTGATGGATTGGCGCACTGTCCTGGGTGTATCTGCCCAGCGCTTGAGACGTTCTCCCCTGGACGGGCATGTGGAACCCCACCACGACCCCCATAAAGTAATAAGTGAAGAATATTAAATGAATGAATGGACATGCACCTAAGATGACCCCGCCATGATTTCTAAGTGGGAGAACTTGCAAAGTTGCAGGGTGTCCAAATACTTATTTTCCTCACTGTATATATTATTAATATGGAGAAGGTATATTTGGATTGTAAACCTTTGCATTTCTATTTGCATTGTAAACCTTAAACGAATGAGGAACTAACGGTATTAGTTTTTCCTAAAACATGATTTAATTGCATTAGACACAGACAACCTTAATGTGCTTGTCGTGTCCATTTACAATCTCCAAAAACCGCATTCCGAATCCTGTGTTTACTTAAAACCAGTATGCACCTGATGTGTTTTCACAACGAACAACCTCAAGGTTAAATGCCCTAACTGAATACAATATTTAAATCATTGTTATCCCCAGCGTGTGCATTGCAACATCACTCCATAATTTCTCGAATGACTCTTAATTATCCGGTGAACTTTCCCGTGCAATGTCATGGGCCCACTTTAATTGAGCTCATAGTCCGCTGTCATATTTCCCATGAATCACACTTTTCCGACATCTGGAACTTGAACCTAATTTGGGTGCCTTCACAGCCTATCAGAGTTGAGCAATCATCTGTAATTAAGCTCAGATTGTGCCATCTAAGCCAAGGTCAGCCCTAGATAATGTTTCACGGATTGTACCAATTATAGCATTCGTTCCAGAGCTGGCACTTAGGCCAACCTTGAATCAGAGCTTCGAGCCTCTGCGGCACAGGCCCAGAACGTCTGTTTAGAAGGTCTGCAGCTGCACCATTTTTCAAGATGGTAAAATCTGAAACTCTACACTTGCGTAATAGAATTAAATTTTTTTTATTTTATGCAAAATCCACCTAGCATCACATATTTGTGAAGCAATATCTCTTTATTGTTTTTTTTGTTTTGTTTTTTTGTGTTTACAAACCAATGATTCCAGCTCATACTGGTGAAATCGGATTAAGAAGCCTTGGATCTGATTACTAGCAAATAACTAATATGCATTTGCGAGTCAGTGCAGTGGAACTGGAATATGGATGCCCTCCAGCTATTGATTCATTCTTTTAAAAGTGGCCTGGGCTTTTAGTGTTCTTACATATCAGATGCTCAATGCCGCTGTCCCTCTGGCAGTTTTGCAATACTTTTGATGGCTGCTATCGGGAACTTTCCCACTCTAAATTATTGATGGATCACAGAATAAGTGGCCCTCCGAAGCTTTCTTCCTAACTTTCTTTTAAGCTCAAAGCTGGAGAGTTCAGGTTGTAGAAGCTAAAAAGGAAATCTTGAACAAATAATAAAGTAATAACAAAATAAAATCCAAACTATCGATTCGACCGCATGCCATTTTTCAGCTTCGGCACTGCAGCAATGTATTTTAAATTCAATGACATTAAGCGGATCTAAACATCCTGTGGCAAAAATGTATTAGTTTGCAAAGTAGCATTAAAAAACACAAGGTTTATTTGAATTTATCACAAAAAGGAGTACAATCAAGTAAAGTTGTAAAAAGATGTATTGTGAGCCAGATGGAATTTTAATGGCTGGATACATTAGACCAGGGGAAATTAGGACGTCATAATTTCTAATTTATGATTCAAATTACATTACAATTGGTCATTTAGCGGACACTTTTATCCAAACCGACTTACAAGTATCCCATTAATACTTGGGGTCAGAACACTGGGTTACACACAGAACCCTGGAGCACTGATGCTTAAGGATCTTGCTCAAGGACCCACATTGGTGACTTCAGTGGACCTGGGATTTGAACCCACAACCTTTGGATTGCTAGCCCAACACCTAAACCACTGAGCTACCACATCCTAGGATGTAATTCCTATGAACTGAAAGACAAGTCAAGCGACAAATATCATTCCATGTATTTTAACAATATCATTTGAAATGCTTATCTTAAGAAACAATTTATTAAACTCTAAAAAGGCTGTCTTCATGTTAACAACTTCACATCTTAACGGTTTGTCCCTCTTGTATTCCTTTGTTTTTACAGTAAACGTTTTTTTTTTTTAAAGCAGGCCATTCGAATTAGCCTTTCTTTTACTTCTTGAAGTTATCTTCCAAAAGCTGCTTCTTGCTTCGCCTGTGCACACTGCGCTCCACAATCTGCACAGATCTGATTGGCTAAGGAGCGCCATTGATCTTACAACGAAGATGATTGGTCTGCGAGTTTACTGCACAGAGGAGCGCATACCGTAAAGACAAGAAAATTTAACTTCAAATAAACAAGAAAATTTATATCAATAGTTTATCGGTTTGGGTCCGGACCCAAACTGCGGTCTGCCTATTGGTGACCTCTGCAATAGATAATAATGTGGCTTAAAGTAAAATCAACAAGGCTTAAAAGGGTCTACAGGACAATCTCTGAATCTGCCCCCTCTTACCCTCAAGCCATCTTTCCCAAAATACACTTCAACTTGTTCAGCGTGCTTTTGGTGTATCAAACTTAATGTGGTGCTAATTCTCACTCTATACCGTTCACCACTGCTTCATAGTGGAAAATAAAATAGCGGAATACCAGTGTTGCACTATGATGGAGAACTTGATAAAGTGAAAGTTAAAAGGCAATTGTTTTCTATATTTAAAATAAACGTATTGTTATAGTGAGGTTCGTGGCAATTCAAAATCCGAAATGATTATGTAGTATGAATATAGTGTGAGTTGTGACTACGGTGTCCACGTGGTTGCTTTCTTACATGAATTTATGAGTAGGTTTTCCAAGGACATGATAAGGAATGATGGAGCAAAGTTTCAGCTTTGTAGGTTCTCACAAAGACCCCAATCCATCCGAAGTGTTGCATTCAATGGCGATACCAAATGAACAATAGAATGTAGGAAAGCGGGAACTCGTCGGCCCTTGGAAGGGCACGGGAACCTTTACGATTAAGCGGAAGGTAATGGTAGAAGTAGTTGGTTAAGTCTGGCTTAATAGCACAATACCAGTTGTATTTGTCATGCTTTAAACTTATTCATTCATTATCTTCTGCTTAATCTTCTACTAGGGTCGCGGTGGGGTTCCTCATGCCCATCCAGGGGAGAACATCTCAGGCGCTGGAATGGGTGCTAATCAATCACTGGGCACACACTCACTAACACAGCCACACACACACACACTATACAGAGCAATTAAGAGCATTCAGTTTACCTTGAAGCCATGTTTTTGAACTATGGGAGGAAACTCACAGGGAGAACGTGGATACTCCACCCCGATCCGGCTGAGAGGTGAACATGCTAACCACTAAGCAACAGTGTCGTCCGCTTTAAACTTAGTTAATGATGATTTGTGGTTTTGCAAACGCACACACATTGTTGCCCCACCCTGTCGCCCCTATATTTTTTGTAGTTAGGCCACTGTATTTCATTTGGATGTAAATTTGCTTTTTTTTTTTTAAATCTTTTCTTTGTGTTATTCTTTAACACTCAAGACCCCTACAAAGATGGTATGATATGGTGTTGGAAACTTCTAGGTTTTACACTCACCTTACATTTTTTCAGTTCCACTGATTGACTTTGTAGTTCTACAATCACATACTTTAGTCCATTTGTTACTGGTCTGTGGTGGCGCTACTGGGATACTGATTATTTTGGAACAGCGTATGTAGTGAAACAAATGAACTGCAGTTTGTAATTGTAGAACTACGAAGTGCATCTGTATGATGAGTGGAACTGATAAAGTGGACATTAAGTGGAGAGGTTGAGGTGCCTTGCCGAATAAAAAGTCAGCTCTTTTCTGTTAATGAGCGCCATGAATCAATAGGAACCTACAACCCTTTGCAAAAGATTGGACAACTCTGTTTAAATTGCATGTGTGATCAATATTAGGCTTTGGAATGACTATTTAAATTTAAATGGTTTATTTGTTATGTATGACATCTTAATTACATTTTCCCTTTTTTCGCTTTTCAGCTGCTTAAAAAAAACCCACCTTAAATATTTACATTTACCTTTAGTAATTTAGCAGTCGCCTTTATTCAAAGCAGCTCACAAGGGGCCACCAGGATTTAGTAATTTAAGGGATAACCAACTGAATTGGAGTATTATTAATCCATGGAGTCATTGCCTACATTTTTCCCTCAACCTGTATTTTGATGTTGTTTTACATGTGCTGTTTCTTTTGTACAGCCATATTTAAGGGTTCAAGCATGAACCTATTGGTTTTGTTTAGATTTTTCTTTTTTTTCCTCTGATTTTTCTTGGGTGTAACGCGTTGGGCGGCCAAGATTGTAAGTCCTACAGACAACAAACTTGGAGGATAGGT
Source organism: Xyliphius kryptos (assembly GCA_025769995.1). NCBI lineage: Eukaryota > Metazoa > Chordata > Actinopteri > Siluriformes > Aspredinidae > Xyliphius > Xyliphius kryptos. The sequence continues at coordinate 13,506,514 of JAOUQT010000016.1, read as the reverse complement.
GCAGCTGGTGTGCATCTTTTCCAATAACCAAATTCACATCAATTAATCTATAATTCAAGTTATAGTGAGGCAAAATGCCTTTTAACTTTTACCCAAAAATCTTTCTTAGACTACACATTTTTCTCACTCCAGACAAACAACTTTGCAATTTGTACCCATAAGCTGTGACCATTTATATTTTTGCAAATTAAATTTTGCAAAATAGTCCTCGTTTTTTCCGGTCAAGATATGTGTTTCATATCAAACACTTCAGTAATGCGTGCTCGTTAATAATAATTTAAAAAGTTGGATGTTTCCATTCAGTCAGTCTGCTACATGTAAGTTAATCCATATGTCAAAATTCTCATTAATTCATCATTTAGTGAAAAATCTCAAACTCCAAAACTTCACAAAGACATTCAGCATCATTCCCTGAGGAGGCTGATTAAATTTGATTCTCTAATGCCCACAGGGGGTGCTATAACGGCTATATTTTATCAGTGCGGCTCTCATCTCATCGTCTGCTTAATCCTATGGACTAGGGTCAAGAGGGGGAACCTTACACTCAGGAAAGGGTGCCAAGCAATCACTGGACACCCACTCACCCACACAGACACACGATTTATAGGGACAAATTAGGGCAGCCAATTCACCTTGAATCCATGTCTTTAGACCGAGGTGTTGCATTAGATGGCGAACGAACAATTGAACAATAGGGAAGCAAGAACCCATTAGTTTTTTAAAGTACATGGTAGGTGATCACTGTACCGAGTTCCAGCTTTGTAGGTACTTGAAAAGACCCCAAAGTGACACTGGAGGGGTCTTGCGTTCGATGGCAATATTGATGGACCCATCGAACATAGGAAGGTGAATGAGTGAGGACTTTGGCGTTTATAGGTATAGATACAATCTATATATACATAGATACAATATAATGAAATTATATGATTTAAGAAGCAGAACTAAACAGGATATTGGATACCGGATGGCATCCTGGTGTAGTAGCAAGCATATCTACCTCTCACCACAGGTTTGAATCCCAATTTGGATGGAGTTTCCATGTCCTCCCTGTGTCTGTGTGGGTTTTCTCCGGTTTCCTCTCGCAGTCCAAAAACATGGATTTAAAGTGAATCAGCTACAAAGTTGCCCTCATCTAAATGGATCGTGTGTGTCTGTGGGAGTGTGTGCCCATGATGGATTGGCAACACAGATATAAAACATAGACCAATCCAATTTCACTTACATAAATCCTTTTTTTTTTTTTTTTTTTTTTTTTTTAAATGGTTGGGTCCCCCTGAGGACCACCACAGAGCAGGTACTCTTTGGGTGGTGAATCATTTTTAGAACCACAGTACACTGGAGGAGTTAGTGTTCTGGCTGCAAGTTAAATTGGCTGCTCCAAATTGCCCCAGATAGTGAGTGAGTGTGCCCAGCGATGGGTTGGCACCCAATCTGCCCAAAATGTTCTCCCCTGGATGGGCATGGAGAAACATTCCCGCAAACCTAAAATAATAGAGGATTAAGTTAAAGATAATGAGATAAGATGAGATGATATTTAGTGCCATTAGGACAATAATCAAAAAATCAGTTTGATCATCATCCTCAAGTAATTATTACAATATATTCCTCAGGGAGGTAAACAAGTGATTGCAAACAGCAATGGGGATCGAATCTGGAAAAAAAGAAAGTACATAATAAAATATATTTTTCAGACAAATAAAAAAAAGAAACCTGCATGTTGCTAAAGAAAGCCACTCGGCTGTTCCTTCCCCAGCTCTGGATGATGTATTATGGTGCCATTCGTCAGGTTTTGTGACTTAATACAGCAAACGGATTGCAGTTCATTATTTCAAACCATAGATGGCACTGCACTTATAGAATTACTGGCCTGCCGCACGCCACGCGCACTCAAATCCATAGCATGACGACTCTCTTCCTTCCAAAATGTATTGTTTCATCAGGAATTCTGTATTAAATATCGAACATACGAACATGATGTTCATACATCTTAATCCTCTGTGTCATCGCTGAAGAAGTAACTGGACTTCAGTCATTACTTATGCATGGAGCAACGGGCTTGGAAAATTAGCATGGTCATTATGAGGGACAGAAACCTGGCTTTAGCTCGGCCATTCGAGAGCAATTATGGAGGTTATGAGACACGAACACTTAAATTCTGCAGATCAGTTCAAATCCCTTAAAGAAATAGAACTTTTAAGAGCTGTGCAGATACCCCAAGGTCAGGGCACCAATTAAATGCTGGGCACACATTCACTTACGCATTTAGAGCTCAGCGGTTAGGGTGTTGGGCTTTCAATCTACAGGTTGTAGGTTCAAATCTCAGGTCCACGGAGATTACCAATGTAGGTCCTTGAGCAAGGCCCTTAACCCTCATTGCGCCAGGGTGCTGCATCAACCCTGTGTTCTGACCACAACCATCAAAGTTGGGATACCTAAAAGTCGTTTTGGATAAAAGCGTCAGCCCAATGTTTATTCATCCATGTTTTTGGACTGTGGGAGGAAACAAGAGAGCCCAGAGGAAACCCACGCGGACAAGGAGAAAACGTGGATACTCCAACGAGATCGAGATTAAAGCCAGGATCCCCAGCACTGAGAAAAGGATGTGCCAACCATTAAGTCACTTTTGGGTGCCACTTATCTCATTATATTCAGTTGGTCATTTACTGGGGGGGGGGTGCAGCTACACCCAGGACAAGGGTGCCAATGTATATCTTGGCATCACACACACTATACAGTCTGGGGCAATTTAGAACAGCCAACTAACCTTGAATCCTTGTTTATGGACTATGGGATGAAAGCATCAAACCGTAAGAAAACCCAGATGGACATTTGGAGAACATAGGAACTCCACCCTGGAAACTGGCACCCATGTTTAACATGTTTCAGTATTTTTGAACACCGTTGTGAAAGTATAAATTATTTTCTTTCTTTAACTAATTATTACAAATAAATTTGTATAGCATGCAGCAGGGTGGTGTAAAGCTTAGCACGTCTGCCTCTCGGTGCTCGGAATCCAGGTTGGAATACCGATCTGCGAACAGTTTCCCCGTCTTCTCCGTGTCCCTGTGGGTATTTACATTAACAATTGGTTATTTAGCAAACACTTTTATTTCAAAGCGATTTACAGGTATCCCAACTTGGTTGGGGTTAGAACACGGTTGAAACAGGACCCTGGAGCAATGAGGGTTAAAGGGCCTTGCTCAAGAACCCACATTGGAATCTCAGTAGACCTCGGATTTGAACTTGCAACCTTCAGATTGATAACCCAACAACCTAACCACTAAGCTACCACACTCTACTGGGTATTTTCCAGGTTCTTTCATTTCCAAAAACATGGATTAAAGGTAAAATGGCTGCTCTAAATTGCCCCTATATAGTGTGTCTGAGTGAGCGTGTGCTCAGCTATGGATTGGCTTTGAAATGTTCTCCCCTGGAACGCCTCCTGTGACCCCATTGCCTTATATAGGATAATACGATCAGATAAGGGTGACACGGTGGCTTAATGATTAGCACATTTCTCTCTCTGTGATGGGGATTCCCAGTTTGGATCCCAATCTGGGTGGAGTTTCCATGTTCTCCCCGTGTCTGCGTGGGTTTCCTCCAGGTCCTCCGGTTTCCTCTCACATCCCAAAAACATGGACCTCACCGCGACCCTCATAAAGGAAAAAGTGGAAGATAATAAATGAATAAAAGAAAGATCAGATAAGAGACTTATATTTTTAACCATTGTGAATATATTTTTCAGAGGTGAATACTCTTTGGCGGCCAACGGATTTCTTTTTTGAACCCAGTGCATCATAGAATTAGCATCCAAAAATATGCCTATTCCACCAGGAAGGTTAAAGCTTTCGATATGACGTGTGAGAGATTGAGGTTCTCAGCTGACTTCATTTTATTGTCCCGTAACATTACTGAGCCTCGACCCGACCAGCTGGAGCAACACGACTTTAAAACACTCGACATTTGAGGCAGTGACATTTATTTTTGGCGAGACGGTGTGTTTTTGGATGCTGCTGGTTCCCACAGGGTACAAGCATTTTGTTTAATCTTCCAGTTTTTCCTCTAATTTCGAGAGGGGCAGCAGGCAGTGTTTGTGCCACCACAGAGCAGGGTTCCTCATCAGTGATTAGCTGTGTAGAGCTTAAATGGATGCATCTATCAGTGATCTGTTGGGTGGTCTGTCTGGATCTATTTATAAATTCATTTATCCTTCAGTGATCTATCGGTCTGTCAAGGAATAATTTATCGATCCATACAATTGTTATCTAATAGTGATCTATTTGGGTGGTCAGTCTGTCTGTTGGTCTGTCTATGAATCTGTCCATCAATCCATCCGTCAGTGATTTATCGGTCTGTCCTTGTGTCTGTCGTTGTTTCTTCAAATATGTCCATTAATTCATCGATCAGTGATTTATTGGTCTTTCTGTCTGCCTATTGGTCTCATTTTGCCTGTTTAAGAATCAATCTATTAATCCATCGATCAGTGATTTGTCGGTCTGTGTGTCTTTTGGTCTGTGTCTGTCGTTCTGATATCGTTTTGTCTTTCATTCTGCCTATTTGGTCTTACAGTCTATGCCTGTCTTTCTTTCTAAGAATCTATCAATTAGTGACTTGTCTGTCTGTCTGTCTATATGTGTGGATCAATTTATGATCATCCATCTGTCAGTGAACTATCTGTCTGTTGGTCGGTCTTTCTGTCTGTCATTTTGTCCGGGGATGTGTGTCCTCACCTTATTGTCACCTAGTTATCTGTCTGTCTGTCGGTGTTTCTGTAAATCTATCTATTAATCCAGAAATCAGTGATTTGTCAGTCTGTCTGTATTTTGGTCTGTGTCTGTCTTTCGTTTTGTCTTTCATTCTGCCCATTTGGTCTTACAGTCTCTGCCTGTCTTTCTGTCTAAGAATCTATCTATTAATTCATCCATCAGTGATTTGTCTGTCTGTATGTGTGTGGATCTATTTATGGATCATCCATCCATCAGTGATCTATCGGTCTGTTGGTCGGTCTTACTGTCTGTCGTTTTGTCCGAGGATGTGTGTCCTCACCTTTTTGTCACCTAGGGATCTGTCTGTCTGTCAGTGATCTCTGGGTCTGTGTTGTTTATTCATTTCTCGGACTGATTTAATTTGATGGCTGCTTGTGTATGAAGCCCTGTCTCCAGCTTACAGACCTGAGTGTTTCTTATCCCTTCATCCATGTAGATGAGGCGAGCAGTAGAGTAACGTGTTTGGAACATTAGCGCATGAGAGAGGAGAGGGAGGGAGGGGGGAGCGGGACGAGGGAAGAGTGAGTGAGAGGGAGGGATGGATGGAGGGGGGTTTAAACGCTGTGCAGTGGAGTAATGCCGTCCACTCAGTCTGTAGCGCGCTGCCGCCTCCCTCCCTCCTGCTCCTCCTGCTCCTCCAGCATCCGCCGCGCAGTGGAGTGAACCCAACGGAGCGGAGCGCACGCGTTTTCTCAGAGCCGAAAACCGATGAGATCGCGCTTTGGGAAGCGGAGAAAGGTCCTCTGTCACCATCCTGCCCCAAAACGCGCCGATCGGTACCGCTCGTCCCCCTGCGTCCCGCTGCAGAGGCGGCGCGCTTGGAAGATATAACTGCGGCTCCGGAGCGTTTTTGGTTCCACTGAAGGTCGGGGCAGATTGGTGTGGATATTTGGAGCTCAGTGAGTGGACGTGAGGAGCAGCCTGTCATTGAGATCCACGGCATCGGCGCAGAGATGCTCTGCGGGTCACCGCGTGCTGGAAGGTGAGTGGCGGTGCACGGGATCCGGTTCAGTCGCTGCGTAAAAGCGCGGTGATGTCTCCGAGATGTGGATCGGAATACCAATGCCTTCCCACGCGGTTCTCAGTTCTGCAAGTCACTGCTTTGACGGCTGCATTAACTACAGCTGACAGCTCGCTTATATGAATAGCCCACTTGTTCTTAGATGACCTGGATGAACTTGATGCATTTGCTCTATTAGGCTACCTGTGTACATGATGCTTGTTGCAGCAAGAAGTGATGCTGCCAAGAAACCCATCCATTCATAAGATCCATAGTTTTACTATATCCATCGGTTGCGACCTATACGCACAGATATTGATGGAGAAATACCAATATTTATTATGAATCACAATCTGAATACTTTAATAATCCCCAGGGTGAAATTGTACTTGTCACAGATGCTCCATTGGTGGTGCTCTATAAATAAGAAGAGTAGAAGTAAAGGCAAGGTAGATATTATAAAAAAAAGGTACTAAATAAAGTAAAGTGGCTGTTTAAAGTGTTATATACGTCACAAATATATTGTACTGCTGGGTGGGTCAGGATTATCGTACCAAAAATATATTATTACACATTTGAATCATAAATTACAACTTGATGTTAAAATTTAATGTACCCACGCTCATTAAAATTGTTAACTTGAAACTTGCTGGCAGACAACCTTGAAAACAGCTGAACAACCTTGGCCACATTGCAGCTTTTAAGTCATTAAGGAATTCAGGACGACTTACTGTGCTGCCACATTTCTCTCTGGTTCTGCACAGTTTGTGGTTCCTAGTTATTTTGCTCCATCCGCTTCAATGTCTTCTAGTTTATTGATACAACAAGGAGCTGGATGATGACGATGACGGTGGTGATTATTATGGAAACAAACTCTATCCGAGTCTTGCCGAGGTCCGAGTCAGATAGCCTTGTGCAGGGAAGGAGAAGGGAGCAAATGTGTTCTATGTGGCAGGATCCTATTCTTTACATAGCAGCGCGTGAGCAGCTATGGGCCGTTCGCAAACCTTCAATTAACTTCACCCCGAGCTCTCATTCATACACTGTCCAGACTCACAGTAAGTAAAAGTTGTTGTGAGAAGAAATTGTTTAGCATTTGCATTAGAATGACTGACATCTGCTGCGGACAGAAATGATCATGGAAACGGGGCTGAGCAGGGAGCTAATTAAAGCTTCAGTGCTTGAAAGTTAGAATTCATTCGAAGTGTGTTCTCCTTACTCCCTTTAAAAATTCGATATATATTCTATTGGGCTTGATGTACTTTATTTGGGGGAAATGTTATGTTGCATGCTTTAGCAGTACAGTAGCTGATGAGGAATACTTTAGAACCATACGTTATTATATAACCCATTAAACAGAGAATGTGCAGTGAGAAGAGGTTACATAGTATTGTTTAAAAACTTTCTTAAGATTTGGTTGCGATGTACGATGCATGTCCATCCCGTTGCTTAAATAATGAGATTGCATTTGTGTGTTTTGGAATTCACTTATTTTATTTCCACATGCCTCCTGAGACCATTTCACAGTTTAAGTTCAGTGATACTTGGCTTCGTCATTCTGAAGTGTAGGGAAGATGGGAATCCAATGACTGAGTAATATGAACATTCAGTACATAATGATACGCAGTGGGCTTTGACCTGATGTTGCGTAACATTTCTGAGGAAATAAAACAGTTAATAATGTTTAAAAATCACTGGCTGTTTTGATAAAATAGTGATATTCATCTATTTTGCCTACTGTACTTACACACAGAGGAATTTGTCCTCCACATTTAACCCATCCGTGCAGAAAAACACACATATACACACTAGTAAAGTGCAGACACACACACACATATATATATATATAGGAAACTATTAATTGATGGTTTCCGTAGTAACGTAGTTATTAAATACTAAAAATACAGGAAAACTTTATGAATTTAATACTGGTTTATTTATCTTTTAGTCTGTTTAATTCCGAGTCACCTGGCCAATAAGATAACGATCGATCCATGAGCCGCTTTAACTTATTCTCCCCAGTAAAGGTGGTAGAGATGCAAAGTGACAACTGAGCATTCCCCCATCACTGTCTTTAATCAATGAGGTTAAGTACAAAAAGCCGAGGGGTCAGTACTTGACGGCACTTTTAGTCATTGTCCTTTTTGCCTAGTGCTGTTTACCCAGACCATCAGCGGATCTCCCATCAAGCTTTTCACACTTGGTCAAATAAAAGCTGCGACCTCTCTAAGTCTCTTCACAGCATGTGCTTCGTCGGTTGGATTTGAATTTTGTCAGATTGTCAAATAAGCCCTCCGGTCTGCAGTGCCCGTACGCATGATATTGATTTGCGTGTGTCAATCCGACTCGTTAAATGTTTCCCGGAGGCTAATTGGTGGGTATTATACGCGCTTAAGGGGGTTTAGATTGGTTCCAGTTTCCAGAGTTTGGAAGGATTTGAGTTTCTCCCACATGTCCCTTCCTCATGCATCTGATTTGTTAAAATGCGTATTAAACCTTACGATTACCCATGGATCCTTCACTTCCTCACTTCAGAAAGCTTGTGCATGACGACGACCACTTCTCGCCGCCGAGCACGATTCCATGATTCAATAGCGCCACCTATGGATTTCAAGCAAATCAAGTGCATTCCGTTAAGAGACCGGCTGCTAATTGGGACCTCAGAATCACGAGACACAGAACGAATCGGTTAATGACATCATTTTCTGTTCCATGTCCGTGGAATTATGTTCGTGGTGCGCCCAAGGTCGCTGGGTCACGGATCTGCCGCTGCTTGTTTACTCACCTGCTGGGATACCAGTGAATGTGGCACCACCTCAGATCTTCCCGGGCCTCTCGCTATCCTCTCCTTACTCTTTCTTTACACCTCCCAGTGGGCTTGCCCCTGTTTAGCCTGAGAGATTCTGACAAGGCGCTGTGCATGCAGCCGGAATCCTTGACCTATTTCCTAATGAGTGAACAGTATAAACTCTGTGCGTGTGTGTGGGGGGGGGTGGTATTACACCATTTTTTGATGTTACTCTTTATATGGAAGTGTGAATCTAGGTGTTTGCTTGTTTTTTTGATGTGTCTAGTCATGTTTCCCTCTTGAAAGCTTTGTGCCCAGGGTATTACATGTTGTTCTCACCAGTTCAGCTGTCATAACTGAGATCTTTATCACTCTGACCCTTAGTTGTAGTTGTACTGTCTGAAACTGTACTGAGTGCATCATCTCTGCGTGCCGTAACATGGGTGTATACTTTATACAACAACAAGTACAGGCAGTGCGACGCTGATAACTGGACCAAGTCCTCCTCTATCTGTGCAGATGAACCCTCTTAGTGGGCTGTTGGTGTGTAATTTAGAGGTTTTCTAAAACACTGAGACCTTGGCATTGGGCGACTTACTTAGGCACTTCCGCTGGGTTTCCTTAAATCATCCAGCAGGTACTCCACGACCATTTAGTTGAAAGCCACCAGTGTCCAACTAACCATCTGACACATTTTACATTTTGTGGTTTGAGCTGAAACATTCGAAGTTGCAGTCATTTTGGAGATGCAAATCATTTTAGTTTGCATACATATTGGTTTTTTATTCTCTATATTAAAAAAAAAGAATGGCTGTATAAGTGGTAGCAGTAGATCAAAAAGAACTTTACTAAGTTTTATTTTATTCGTATCGTATCGTACTATTCTTTAGTAGTCCATGGCTAAGCAGTGTATGGCAGTAATTAGTACTGGTAGAAATGTTTTATGGATATTTTCTGAACAACTGTAGACCAAAGGCCTCGATTAAGGGCCCGAAGTTTGTAAGAGCTGGAACTCAAACAAGTGATGTATATACCAGTAAATATTGCATAACCTTTAAGATGCTGCTCATCTCATCTCATCATCTCTAACCACACTCTGTTTATCACATCCTTATGGAATGTCCAATATTAAACAACGAACGACGAACTCTTCACATCACATGAACCTGAAACAGTTTATACATCCTGATTAAAATGATGTACACAACCCATGTACCGCCATTAAATAGCCTAAATGTGATGAAATGGAATATAACACGGCCATCTCACCATACTCGGGTCACAAAGAGGTTCTCCCATGCCTATTCATTGGCGAGAAAAAAAAAATGCTTTGACCCCTTGGCAGGACAGGTGTACCAATCGATCACTGGGCACATTCACTTGCATAGACCCTCACATTGTTTAATGTATAGTATATGCAATGCCATTCAGACCAAATTGCATAATGTTGCTGCTGCTGAGTCACAATCGCTAGTAGACTTGACTCGTGGGGGGGGAATATTTTGGGTGCTGGGCAGATACACCCAAGACGGGGTGCCAATCCTTTGCTGGGCACACACTTAGTTAAAAGGCACAAACTATTTTCGGGGACTTTAAGCACTTTAATTCAACTTTACCTTGAATCCATGTTTTTTTGGACTGTGTGAACCGACGTGAAAACTCATAAGCTTCAATCCACACAAACACCAAGAAAATGGAACACCATCCAGTTTGGGATTTGAACTACATTTACATTGAGTTATTTAGCAGACGCTTTTATCCAAAGCGACTTACAGGTATCCCAACTTGGTTGGGGTCAGAACA
>JAOUQT010000016.1:13477415-13489132 GCA_025769995.1 Xyliphius kryptos | reverse complement strand
ACACACACACGCATATATATATACACTATATTTCCAAAAGTATTTGCTCACCCATGCAAATTATCGGAATCACGTGTTTCTCTATTACATTTCTATTACAACCTAACAACAACTGGCTTAACAGAACAATCCAGAGGCTTTTATTAAGCTTCAAGAACTTTAAAGTAAGCCTTTAAGGCATTTTTATTATGTGTGTGAGTAGTAAGAATTTTTGATTGTGATGGGTAGGTATGTTCGACCTATACTTGTTCCTCCTGGAGCTAAAGTACTGTAATAAGCAAGTGGTATAACAAACACATTTTGCTAACTGATTTCTGCTTTTCACATAAGTCATTAACTTTATTTTAATTACAGCCTGTCCCCATTGATGACTCCTTTTGTGGCCTGGACATTAACCAACCCCTGGGTGGTTTCGAGCTGATGACTGGACACACAATCTACACAGAAAGCAGAGACCGCATGACCGCAGTGACTTCCTATGTGTACAATGACTACTGCGTGGCTTTTGTTGGCACTAAGAATGGATATTTGAAAAAGGTATGTTTGGTTTTATATGCACTATTCTCCATGTTCGTTCAGTTCTTCTGTCACACTTTTTAATTACGACTTTAGACAAAAGGGCTATTATTTTTCAAGTATTTAGCCATCAAGTACTGGTGTGGGTTATGCACAAAGGCAAATTAAATTGCTGTAAAAACTAAAATATAGAACCAGAACAGAGAACACAAGTTGAGACAGTATGAAAAAAAACACTGCAGTGTTTTTTACATTTACTTTGAATTGTATTAATTTATTTCTGACAGTATGAACCGGAGATATTTCATGTTTTGCTTGGTATTGGCACTCTAGATGGTATATGATAAACTAGATGATATATGATAATCTAGAAAGAATATGATAATCCCTACAAGCTGTCTTTGATAAACAGTGTATTTCAATATTTCAGTAGTGTTCTCTTGCACATGTTCAATTTAGATCAAATCAATTTATTTCTATATTACTTTTTACAAGGGAACAAAGCAGCTTTACAGAAACTTAATACAGGATTTAATCTTGAAGCTTGCATAAATTACTTTTTATCAGGGATGAGCAAGCCAGATGGTAACAGTGAAAAATGATAAGAGGAAGAAGCCTTGAAAGATAACAGAATTGAATCCCATCATCATTTGTATCATAACAGATTGAACAGTCTGTAAAAACGTGTGGGAAATGGTGAGAGTATGCAAGTCCACAGGACGTTCCCAGCGGACTCGGCCACTCCACATGATGCGAACCCTACCAAAAACTAACCATCAGGACTTATATATAACTATATTGTCAAGAGTATTTGCTCACGTATGCAAATTATTAGAATCAGGTGTTCTGATTACTTCCATGGCCACAGGTGTATAAAATCATGCACCTAGGCATGCAGACTGTTTTAACAGAAGAATAGGTCGCTCTCAGGAGCTCAGTGAATTCCAGAGTGGAAATGTTATAAGATGCCACTGACGCTCCTAAATATTCCACAGTCAACTGTCAGCTGTATTAAAAGAATGTAAGTTTTTGGGAAAGACAGCAACTCAGCCATGAAGTGATGAAGGCCACGTAAACTAAGGGATGGGGATGCTGATGCGCATAGTACGAAGAGGTCGCCAACTTTCTGCAGGGTCAATTACTTCAGACCTCCAAACTTCATGTGGCTTTCAGATTAGCTCAAGAACAGTGCAGAGAAAGATTCATGGAATGGGTTTCCATGGTCGGGCAGCTAAATATGTGAGTCAAGGCAGGTGAGAGAATACTTGGCAATATATTGTGCATATATCTAAAATTGTTAACAAAGAATAACAACCATGATTACCTGATGACTTCTGTTAAAATCACATGATTATTTTTTTTCACAATTACTATTCCTAAATTTCCCTGTCCCACCATTTTTGGATGTTTTGTAAAGCCTGAAATTCAAGAATTTATTTAAACGAATTAAATGTAGTTGGGAGTCAAAACATGAAATATTTTATATTGAGTCCACACTTTGGTTCCTTTTTGGGGTTTGATTTAAATGTTGTTGGTTAAGATTGCTCATCACTGAACTGTTCCATAATTTACAATTTGAAGGACATCTTTAGGTACCAAAAATGTCTTTGCTAAAAATAGAATAATTGGAAAAGAGGGTAATGAAAGTAAAAGAGTTACAGCAGAGGTTTCAGGTAGAGCATGCTCGGTTGAAACATCATTTCCCAGCAGCCATCGCACTTGTTAGTACTAATCAGGCACAACTAGCGGCACCTGGACAAGAAAATATTTTAAACACACTGCTATTAATTTAAACACAACTTTATATAACAGGGAAGGAAATCAGTAGATTAGTGAATAAAGATAATTAAGTAAGTAGTTAAAGATACAAATGATAATTAAATACAAGTTCAAAGAATATAATTAAATAATGGATAACTGATATACTGATAACTACCATCCATACCTGGGTCCTAAACTCCATTCGTTTTCGTATTCGTTGTATGTACTGTATCTCTGTTATTGCAGTATTTGACTAAAATCAGTAGGTAACAAAACTGTTTGCAAACAGCCGAGTTATTGTTTTAATTAGAGAATGTGTGTAATTATAATAATATTAGATCATGGTGTTGGTAGTTGGAAAATTCATTTCATACTGTATATGTACAAGGAAAAATTGTACTATAGCACTCGCATGTATTACGATATATAATCTGTGTCATGTCTCGTGGCACCGACTTATACTAAATATTATTAAAAACACTTTAATAATACTAATTTGTGATGCCATCACTGATTTCAGCCAAAAGAGAATGGTTTCTCTCAATTATTCTTCCTTGTGACTTCTCCTTTGCCACTTCATTATCATTTCATTATGCATTGAAATCTAGCTTTTCATCTGGATTTCTCTAAAGCTGATCTATGACTATGTCTATATTAAACTGCTATACAGATCTTTTTAATTGTGTTTCAAAAAGGAGCCAGTAACCTGACAGGCTAGCTGCATCATACTGTATTGAATAAAACATAGCTCCTTGGCTTAGCGTGATAGACAGGTCCAGCGGTAATGAGATGGCTGCAGTGGCTGTTGGGAAAATGGATTAAGATATGCCTGTGTTGCTGAAGTGGCAGCATGGTGTGCTTGATTTGTCTTCATTCCCTTGTCTTATCTTGAGGCTTATTCTCCAATTCAAACACACATACACTTACACACACAGACACACACAGTCATTTCCATCTTTAATTAAATATGGGGTATAATCAGGAAGTGGCATCGGAGCATCTCGTTTTATGTAATCCGCTTGTTTGAGCAGGTTAATAATTCATAAGAACATCTTGTCTCCTGTTTATAGTGGATCTAAATTAGGAAGAACATGTATAAATATGCCTGATATCTTACTACTCCTCCAAACTAAAGTCTGCACACACACACAAAAAGAAGCTAGTCAGGTGTAGCCAAGCAGTCTAGAACAAATACACAAGCATTCCACCAATGACCATGTCTGTCAGCAAGGAGCCATGGTGAAGGTCTTCACCCGGATGTTTAAGGATACTGCATTATATTATTCTGCCCAGTGAGACTGACATCACACAGCTGCTGGAGCGAATGACAGTGTGTGGAGAAGAGGATGTGACTTCTTTGTAAAGGTTTTTGTCTTTTATTGGGAGTTGGTTAGTGTTTTTTACATGTTTCATACGCGGCGACTGCCAAAATGCTCAGAGCATTCACTTGTGTCCTTTTGCATTCTAGTAATTTCCCAATGACGGATATTTTTCTCTCACAATTTCTGATTTGTGAGAGAATTATATAGGCTTTAAAGGAAGTCACAATCGAGGTGGTGTAATTCAGTACGAAATGTTGGGACCTTTTGTTTCCTTTTCCTTTAAAAGGCGAGATGTAAATTCAGCTCAGCTAAAAAAATAGGATTGCACTGCTGCTTCAAGTTGGCTCCTTTCACAAAGACTGAACCCTCTCCCATGTCCATACACAGACACACATACAATTATGCTCCCGTACCTGAAAGCTGCATTATTATTTATACTACAGTGAAAAGTACAGTACTTGTGTTAGAGAATGGAGGCTCTCAGAATAAAGATTCAGACACATGCTGACATGCCTGTGTACCAGATATTTAACAGTGCTTTATGTGTATCTGTGTCAAATATTAATTGGTTGTCATGTCATTCCATAGACATTCATCTCTTCACAATGCATACATGAGTCAGCTTTCTTCAATGCCTTCTGCCTCACGTTGTTTAAAGCCTTCTTATAATTACTTTTCTCACCACTTGTCCTCATAGGATGGTTGAACAGACATGGTAAGAGGTTGCGTCCTAGCCAATTCACTGCCATGATAGCAATGAACAAATTGTTGACACCTCCTAGGGTGTTTTTTGTCAGTGTCATCTTTTGCCGAGATAGAAATACGCCAGAAATCTTCCTGAACACACCTAATTTTTAGACCATCACACCCATTAGCGTAGACATATTCACAAGCAACATTGCTATTCAAATGACACGGGAAGAAGGTTTGTAGGGAATCTGCAATGAGCTTAATATAGGGGGCCCTTCTCTCCACAACAGTATTATCTTTTGACGCTCCTATACCATAGTGTTTTAGGTCTTCCAAGTTATCTTTTTCCAGATGCTGTCCATCTTAACTCTTGGAATGCGGTTTTGCTCTATCCTTAACACATGCTCAAGACATCTTAAGCATCTTAATATAATGTCCTTGGTGATACAGTACTTTGACTGCTGGTTTTCCAGTAAGTCGTTAGTTAGACATTTTTCTGGGGTGTAAGATCTGACAGATTTGTCTGTTGTGGAAGACCTCAAGTCTCCTCATGTCTGTACTGACTACACAACTACAGCTACACACAACTACTATATGTTGCTGTTTTATGTGAGCATTTCTTTTTTTCAGGCTGTATTGCTTAGACCTCAAGATGCATAGTATTTAGTAGTATGAAGTATGTAGTAGAGATAGCATGGCAGTTTCCTGGAAATGTGCCCAATCTGACTGCTTGCCTGTGCTCTGAATTGTTGCTGTTCTTTTACCTAATGTGGTTACTTTGGTTTTTGTGGTTTCAACAAAGTCATTTGGTGATCCTACATCTTTCCTTGCACTCCTCTTCATTTTATCCTTGATTGCATATTTTTTCTAAAATATTTTTCTCATTCCTGCTGCATATAAAATATGAAATATATAAAATAAAACAAATTGCCTTTGTTTTTTTCTCCTCTTCATGATGCACCCTCATTTAAAATCTTCCAAGCACAAATACGCTTTGTCTGTGCTCCAATGCTGGTTGAATTTGCTATGATGTTTTGCTGAAACAAATAGAGATCGTATTAAAGACATACTGTACTGTACTCTATATACAGATAATGCACTAATGCATTGAAGACTATATGTTGGAAGCTGGAAAAATGAATTTGACAAGTGAAGATAATATTTACAGGTTTTGCCACAGTAATGAAATAAACAATGCAATGTTTGTGGGATTAAAATATTTGCAGCTGGTTTTAATGTTATAATTGGTGTTTGTGCAGGTCATTTAAAAAAGGTACAATGTCCAGTGCTCTGATGTGGATCTACTTTATGGCTGTCAGAGGCTTTGGTTGTATATTTCAGTTGAAAAAGAATATTGGTGCACACAGTTGATCATATAGAGCGAAAGTGCACTTTATTCTGAACAAATGTTATGATGCCTTTCTTCTGAGATTTGTATTGAAAACAGTGCTTTTTTGGCAAGTTTAGATCTGAGGTGAGCTCCCACACTAAAATGACAGGTGTTTCAGTTTCATTGTCTAACCCCTGTTTGTGGTCAGTGACTGTATTACCGCAGCGCACACATGCATTTCCGTATGCAGAGGGAGTATAAATGAGGCTTAAGAACGCTCCTGTTTTTGGTTCCAGCCCGTCATGCACACACCCCCGGTTATTCTGCACAGATGTGACTAATGGTGTTTGTGCTGATATATATAGGTTTGTTTATTCTCAGACCCACAGGGATCATTAAAGTAATGTAACTGTAAGTAAACTCAAGTAACCAACGGATTATCATGATTTTATGCTTATGAGCCTTGTGTTTTTTGTTATTCCTTGTCTCAGTTCATGTTCTCGTGTTTGTTACTCTTTATCAAAGCATTTGCTGGTTTTGTTTCTCGTTATTTTGTACCATGTCTTATGTTTGTGTTTACATGTATTCCATTTCATCTGATGATATCGATGTCATGCGATGCAATTGTTATTCGCATTCCCGGCACGGCGCATATTCAAGTTCTCTAACGCGCACTCTGTCTCCTGCTATGAGCGGAGTATGCGAGAGTGACGAGGACTGGGACCCAGAAGTGCGCGTTACCCGCTGCTAATTATTTAAGGTAAAAATATAGAAAGTATACAGGTATTGGTATTGTTTTAAAGCTATATTGGGACAATGTCAATTGAAATATCTCATAGCTTTTTATTCTTATATTTTTTTTTGTTTTGGTTTAATTTTAAATAATATGTTTTTTAGTTAGGGTGGACTTTTGTATAATACAGGGAAAATATTCAGACCTTATGGTACTCACAGTCCCCTTTTTTCCCACCTTTTTTGTTGATCCAGTGTATAATCAGATTTTTTTTAACAGGGCATCAGCAGAACTAGTTCAGGTGCGCCCCTGACCTTTGCCATGCCTAAAATGTTATTCGGATTTTAGTATCCCACTGAATGGACCCTATTCTCTTTGCGACTGAGCTGATTTGTTTGACCTGGGGATGAGATTAAACCAGGGATACAATGGGCTGCTATGCCCAGCCATGACACATTAAAGCTCTGTGTGAAATCGGCAGCCGCTCCTAATCCTTTCTTCTCACAGATGCATTTTAATTTGAACCCCCAGATGTGGCTGTGCCATTTGTTTTGCATTTGTTCTGCTCAGAAGGGCAGACATCCTAATCATGTCCCACCTTGTTTACATCTAAAGTCCATCTGTCTCTTGTTCCTAAGTCTTTATTATGATTTGTATTACAGTCTTGGAACTCTAGCTACAATTATTTTTTTAAATTGTCTAAGCCTGAGTGATGCCCACCTGCCACAACTGATGCCCAGAGCCACACAAAAGTTACACTCAAAATAAATAACTGGACAGTCCTGATTGTTCTTTAAAATGCATTAAAACACCCCATCAAACCCAATGACTTGACTAGCACCATTGATATATCTCTCTGTCTCTACACTGTGATATCTGATTTATATATCTCATAATGGGCTGTAATTAATGTGGAATTAATATAACTGTTCAGTTGCTTGGATCACCTTCATATTGTATCTCTCTTTTTATGGAGTTCTGAATAGCCAGATGTTTATTTCCTAATGTCTTGACCCCTTCAGAAACTCTTGACTTTCGTGCTGCCACACAAAAGATATGATTATTGCAGATCATTATTAAACGGCTGCCAATAAACTTCCTTCCTCTGAATTTATTATATCTGAACTCACATGCTGATCTGCAGCTTAACAAATGAGCCACTGACTGGCAATGATAATCATTCTTTACATCAGGAAGTGAATAAATGATTTCTGTGATTAGCATCAGTTATCATCTGAGAGTCTGTGGACACTCCTGATGTAATATTGCCCTTCCGCTGTAAGGGAAATGCAGTGTATATTATTTTAGTCAAAGTCAAAGTCAAAGTGAACTTTATTTTAATTCAGACTATACAGCTGGGAGTGCACAGCTGAATGAAATTGCGTTTCCCAAGCTACAATGTGCAAAAATAACATAAAATAGCAAAAAATAGCATATAAAAGACAAAACATTACAACAAAATCTTAATAAATATATGTATGTGTGTAGAGAGTCTGTCAGTTTAAGCAGGTATGCTGTGTGTAGAGAGTCTGTGAGTTCATGAGTTTGAGCAGGTATGCTGTGTGTGTTGTTATAGTGAGTTTAGTAAGCTGGTGGCTTGTGAAAAAAAGCTTTTGCTGAGTTCGGCAGTCCTGCGTCGCATGCTGTGATAGCGTTTGCCATAGGGCAAGAGACGAAAAAGTCCATACGCCAGGTGTGTGGGGTCACTAATTATCTTGGTGGATCTTCTGAGGCAGCGTGACTGGTAGAGTTCTTGTATGGAAGGAATTGAGGTTCTGATGATCTTTTCCGCTGTCCTCACTACTCTCTGAAGGGGTTTCTGGTCTGAGACTGAACATTTTCCATACCAGACTGGGAGACTGTTGGTGAGAATGTTCTCTATGGCACCTTTGTAGAAATTGGTGAGGATCGGAAAAGGATAAATTTGCTCTTCTCATCCGCCGCAGAAAGTGAAGACGTTGATGTGCCCGCTTGACAAGGGAGGTGGTGTGTGTAGTCCATGTCAGGTCGTTAGTGAGGTGCCCCCCCAGAAACTTGGTGCTTCTGACTGACTCCACAGCATTCCCATGGATTGGAAGCGGAGCATGTACTGTGTGTTTCCTCCTGAAGTCAACAGTGATTTCCTTTGTTTTGTTGAAATTCAGTGACAGGTTGTTATTTTCACACCAGACAACGAGTTGGTTAACTTTTCTGTAGGCGGAGTCATCATCATTGCTGATAAGACCCACCGCTGTTGTGTCATCCGCAAACTTTATGATGAGGTTCGAATTAAAATTGGCACAGCAGTCATGTGTCATCAGTGTAAACAACAGAGGACTCAGAACACAGCCCTGGGGAACTCCAGTGCTTATGATGATAGTCTGAGAAGGGTTTTACTGTCTTTGGTCTGTTGGTGAGGAAGTCCAATAAACAGTTACACAGAGAGGTTTCAGTGCCCAGTGGTCCAGGTTTTCTCACCGGGTGCTGAGGGATTACTGTATCAAATGCTGAGCTGAAGTCAATAAAGAGCATCCGTACATAACTGTTCTTATTCTCCAGATGGTCCAGACTTAGGTGTAAACCTGCTGTTATGGCATTATCGGTGGAGCGATTAGGGCGGTTTGCAGATTAAAGATGGTTGAATGTTGCAGGAAGTTTAGATGTAATGTGGTCTTTACCAGTTTTTCAAAGCACTTCATCATGATGGGGGTCAGATTTATAGGGCGGTAGTCGTTGAGTGTCAGTGCTGGTGACTTCTTAGTTAGTGGTATAATAGTGGTGGTCTTGAAGCATGGTGGCACTATAGCTTGTCTCAGAGAGATGTTATAGATGTCTGTAAGGACATGTGCCAGCTGGTCAGCACATTTCCTAAGTACATACCCTGATATGTTGTCAGGACCTGCCGCTTTCCTTGGATTGACTCTGTGTAAGGTCCTCTGGACATCAGCTAGGTCGAGACAGAGTGTTTTGTCATCCAGACTAACAGTAGCTTTTGATATTGTGGTGGTGTTCATTTTCTCATATCGGCTGAAGTATGTGTTGAGGAAGTTGTGTTGTCATTGCTAAGGGTTGGTGGTATGGGCCTGCAGTCTGTTAAATGCCTTGCCACAAGTGCCTGGAGTCCTTTGAGTCAGTGAAATGGCTGTGGATTTTCTGTCCATAAGCACGCTTTTGGGGCCAGAGTTTTTGGTTTGCACGTGTGGTGATGTTCTTGATGACTGTCACATCTTCCACACACTTTGTTATATATCCTGTGCTGGTTGGCTATGGCAGCCTCTCTGAATATATTCCAGTCAGTACATTTGAAACAGTCCTGAAGTGCTGAGACTGCTCCCTCTGGCCAGGTTCTTATCTGCTTCATTGATGACTTGCTTCTGGTTAAAAGTGGTCAGTAAGCTGGAATTAACATAACAGAGAGATGGTCCGAAAGTTTGCCATAATATCAATCAAATTTGCTAGTCTGTGTTAACACTCATGCTAACAATGGATTTGATGTGATAGTCATGTATCTTTTTATGCTCAAAATGACTATATGGTAAATTAATAAGTATCATTCAACATCTTGTAATTCATTAGCACTGTTTTATCCTGTATTATTATAGATTAAAGGTTTTTAGTTTATTTTGTATGATCTAGTCAATCTCTGGTCAATGTCAGAAAGAACTATGTCCACTGGCCTTCATAATATCTACAGTTGGGTCTGATTACTGATGCATTCACTGGTTTAATTTCAAAATGCTGCAGCCAGCTCAATGCTGACCAGTAATGTCATTGTTACTGTGAAAAAATAATCTGATTACTCCTTTTAAAAATAAAATTTTATAACTAGTTTATTTATTAATTGATTTTAAAAGTAACCTTTTTTATTAATAACTTGATTTTAAAGGTAACTTATTTATTTTTATTGCTTTATTTTAATGTAACTTATTTTATTGATTACTTTATTTTAAAAGTAACTTAGTTAGTTTATTGGTTAATGTATATTAAAAGTAACTTAGATGATTGATTAATTGTGTAAGTGTAACTCCTTATAAGAAAACACTCATCTTTCTCCTCTCTCCATTGTTTACGCTTCTGTCGGTGTTTGATATTATGATAGTTGTCCTGATGCTAAAAATGTGACTTAATTGTCTCGTGGTACAGACGTAACTCCCATAGGATGAGACGCAAGAAGATAATAAAAAAATGAATTTAATTAAGGAAAATTTCAAAAAACTGTAAAGATATTCAAATATTACAGATATTTTCAAACTTATAAACTTTATAAAAGTATAAACACATTTATAAACCTACAGATTTATAAACTTACAGATATTCAAATATTCTTTATATAGAGACAGAGAGAGAGAAAACAACATTGTATAGTTTTTTCAGTGAATCTAATTTTTACTGTCCATCAGAGTAAACTACTGGCCCACTGCCAGACTATATTGATTTACTTTACAAAGTACTCACATGGTTTGAATATCTCTGATTACCCAATTCATTACTGTAGTCTTTCAGAGTGCTGTAAAATTAGATAAAAGCAAGGCTATAATGGGATAACTGACATTGTACTGTATATTCATGTCTGACTGGGTAAAGTGCACTCTAAACCAATTAGCTTCCCTAGCTTGCACTAATATTACATGCTTTTGTTTCTGAACACCAGCTTCTTTTACCATATCTGTACATACATTTATTTTTTTCTACTTTTATTCTATTCCTTTGTCAGGGGTCACCACAGCTAGTCAATCTTTTCCACCTCACTCTGTCCTCTACATCTTCTGCTTTTACACCAACTACCTGCATGTCTACACTGATCGCATCCATATATCTCCTCTTTGGTCTTTTTCTCTGTCTTCTGCCTAGAAGCTCCATCTCTAACATCCTCCTACCAATATATCTCCTGTCCCTTTTCTGGACATGGCTAAACCATCTCAGTCTGCCCTTTCTAAGGTTGTCTCTAAATTTTCCAACCTCTGATGTTCTCATTCCTAATCCTGTCCATCCTGGTCACTCCTAAAAAACATCTTAATCTCTGCAAACTC
Source organism: Xyliphius kryptos (assembly GCA_025769995.1). Lineage (NCBI taxonomy): Eukaryota > Metazoa > Chordata > Actinopteri > Siluriformes > Aspredinidae > Xyliphius > Xyliphius kryptos. The sequence continues at coordinate 13,477,771 of JAOUQT010000016.1, read as the reverse complement.
CAGCTCTGCTTATTGTCTAATAGTCAGTGCCATTGTCTCCAAACCATACAACAAGGCTGGTGTCACTACTCTCTTATAAACCTTTACTTTCACTTTTGCTGCAACCCTTTTGTCACACATCACTCCTGACACTTTTACCCATCCACTCTATCCTGCCTGCACTCTCTAATTACCTCTTTTCTACACTCCCCATTTCTTTGGACAAATGATCACAAGTATCTGAACTCCTGCACCTTTCTGACTTCTCCCTGTAGCCTGACTGTTCTACCCATCTCAACATCTCAATTTAATTCACACACATGTAGTCTTACAGGTGTTGACTTTCAATAACCTACTTTCCAGAACATACCTTCATA
>JAOUQT010000016.1:13443340-13460726 GCA_025769995.1 Xyliphius kryptos | reverse complement strand
GAGGCCCTACACCATACTAATAAATTAATGTGGTCTAAAACCAGGTGTTTCAGTTTCATTGTCTAACCCCTGTACATAATATACTAGATTAGCATTAATTTGTGTTTACTGTATTTGTATAGACTGTAATTAATAGATCTCATCTTACCTACTCTTCCATTTATATTTAGTGTTTTCATTGCTACACTTATCAGTACTGTCCTGTGAAATTCAATAAAAGACACTTTTGCTTTCCATCCAAAACTGTTTTACCAGAACTCTAGCAGCCTATCTGTCTCTTCCACTCAAATATAGCTAGTTACACTGGTAGTCAAGCCAGAGCCAAATGCTATGCTAGGTCACTAATCTATAGCCAAATTCTGTGCACAAGTCAGGTGAGTCAGCAAATTATAACATGCATCATTATTTATATTAAATGAAAATAGGCTTCAAACAAAATAATCAGTTCAACACAAATGCAAGTTTTACACATCCTGTCTGGAACCCTGAGCATTTTTTACCAGGACAGATTATTAAAAAGATGGACAATCCTGGATCTTTCTGAAAAAGTATTCTAAAATTATATGGTCAAAATGCTCTTGATTCTGGATGCATGTTTGTATTATCTGTTATTAAAATGATTATGTATTGTTATCTATTCCTAGATGATCCAGCTTTATATGAATATCATGACAATAAGCAGTAAACTAATAATAGAAATGTGAGCAATGTTCCTACTCTTTTATTCTTTTTTTTGCTCAAATACTATTCAAATACTATTCAAATACTAATCTACATACAAGGTTGTGTCTGTATATATTGGCTTAGCTTCAATGTACAATTAGTCTTTTACACATGATTTTTTTTAATGTTCTGATATGAAAAGGTCTGTTGTGATCGGCACAGTAGAGTGCAATCGAAATACATTTGCATTGTTGTTTCCATTTGCATTCTTTTTGGAAATCAGGCCAACATGTTTAGCTTCAGGGTTAAGGATTGCTTTCTTGAACTGTCTGTTTGATGAAAATATAACTTTATTGACCCACTATAAAGGACACAATTAAATTACAGCTGCCTAATACAGTGATATAAAAAAAAAAGAGAGAGACGCATATGAAACAAGCACATCACATAGACACACATAACCATACAATTGTATTTAAGATAAACATTGACAGAGAAGAAGATAAGGTACTGAGTGTTAGATATTGGACTAAATTTAAATACTAGTAATAAACAAATATTAGGTATTTTACTATGGTTGTGGACTAACACAAATAAAGGGTGTCAGTATATGTGTTTGTAGAGAGACCGGTAGCTTTTAGGGAAAACTGTTTAACAGCCTGATTGTGCATGTTTAAATTGACCTGTAATGACTTCCAGAAGGCATGAGTACAATTTGGTGATGGCCAGGGTGTGAGGAGACTTTTATAATAATTTTTGCATTGGAGAGGAATGTTCAATGTCCTATGATTTTTTTCCGCTGACCTAATAACTCTGCGCCGGGCCATTTTGAGTCCACTGTGATGTCATCTGGGAATTTGATTAAGAAATTGTTGTTCTAGAATTGTGAGCAATCATTGGCATATAGTGAGTATAGTAACGAGCTTAACACACACGGATGGGGCTTGAACCTAACAGACTATGGGTGTTTGGTGAAAAAGTCCATGATCCAGGAACAGACATGAGAGGAGAGATAAAGGTGTAATAGACCCATGTTCTAGATGTTGTAGGGCTATGTGGAAAGCGATGTTGATGGCACCCTCTCTGGACCAACTTTTCCTATAGGCAAATTGGTAGAGGTCCCAGTTGGTGATCTGTTGTAGTTCCGGCCACACCCGCCTGCTGCTGTTCTCTGTAAAGTGTGCTTCTATTGTGTTTTTGTTAACCCCTTTTTGTGATTGGCTCTTACAGTGCTGTGGACATGTATGCTTGCTCGATGTTTGAAGTCACATGATCGATCAAGTGTATTTCCTCCCCTAGTGGGACATTTCACATGTTGTGTGACTCCTGGGAGAACAGTCTTTAAAACATAAATAAAAACAGAATAGGATGATGTACAAATCCTTTTTAATCCACATTCAATACAATACACTAGAAAAAAATTGTTTTTTACACTTATTTACACATTTTCTATTTGATTCCTGCAACATGTTTTACAAAAGTTGGGACAGAGGCAAGAAAAGACTGGAAAGGTTGAGGACTGTTCAAAAAACACCTGTTGGGAACATTCTACAGGTAAACAGGTTAATTGGAAACAGGTAAGTGTCATGATTTAGTGTGAAGGTAGCATCCCCAAACGTCTGGAGCAAGGTTCACCACTTTGTGAACAACAAAGTGAGCAAACCAAGACAAGGTCATGCAGATAGCTAAGAGCTGTGCTAATATTAGCGTCCAGGGGGATGTAAACAGCTGTTGTGATCATCACCAGCTCTCTTGGCAGGTAGAAGAGCCTATGTAGGACTGAGCCAGCTTTTCCACTGAGCACTGCTTATCTATTATGTGGCTCTGTAAACACCAGTCATTGTGAACATACACTCATAGTGGCCGGTGAGAGTATATGCAGAGACCGCTGCCCCTGCTCATACCAGAGATTCTTCTCTCATCAGAGATTTCTGGTTGTAATCACATCTCTTTTACAATAATCACACCGCATTCCCATACAGACTTGTTGGCAGCATTGGGACGTTCTATGTCTTTTAACTTGTGTGTAATGGACATGCTATTTGAGAGGAAATTTTTTGAGATTAGGGCTAGTTTTCTTACTCCAGGTAAGTAGGCCACTACTTGGTGGACCCGACAACAACCAATAGCAGCCAACAGGTTTTGCAATGTCCTGTTACAGGCTTTGTGGATTGTAATTCATGATTAATAGGTTCCTGTTAATCATAAACATACTTTGTAAGACAAAGCTCAAACACATTTGCCAGGACAAACCTAAAAAAACTGGATAGTGAAAAACCAGGTGTGTGTTTGTGCTCACATATTACCTGGTTGAGCGTAGATGCAAATGCTATGAGGGACAAAAGACGCTTTAAAATACTTAAAATGAGAGTTGATTATTAGCAGGACAGGGCATACAGAGGGATACTGTATGTACTGTGCAAATGCTAAAGATCTAATGTCGGAAGCATTAGTGAACATGTGTCCGTAATGAATTTAGTTTTAAACACAGGTTTGTGGTAATTATGTTTTAGTTCTTGCCTCAAAGGTAAACTCACAACACCCGAGTGTAGGATTTGTATAAAAAGAAAACCACACCTGGGTCATTTAGTCATAAGCAAATGTCATGTCATGCCTGGATGAATGTTTTGAATCATTAAAATTGTACTGTATGCACTACAGGTGTAGCATGAAAAACGCAAAGTGTAAAAAAAAGGGGTCACGGTGTGCATCCGACTACATGAGCTGTAAGAATAGTTGGTGACCACAGTCTGTTGTGTGGTGATTCACAATCAGTCACTTTCTTTATCCTGCCATTTAACTTGCAGTGAAATAAGAATGAGTAGAATAATTGCTTCAGTGGCTTTTTTAACAGAATTATTAGTGCTGTGGAAATTATTGTGCACTCCTGCCACTGTTATTAACAGTAATCTGATCATTCGCGATGAATCTTTTAGTTATTAATCGAGCGAAGGCCAAAGTTCAACCCCAATCAGCAACTGTCCCTGAAACTCCATTAATAAACCAATGGTCGGTTCTGGCACTATGTGTTCATGTGATTTACAATGTGCACCAGTATGCAGTTTTTATTTTAATGGGAAAATCCGAATAATTCAGAAATATGTCCTTAGAAAGAGCCACTATCTCCCTTCAGTGTTAACAAAGAAAATGGAGAGTCCAGTGCATCATGGGATTATGTGTAGAGTCAGCCTTGACATGGCTCAACACTGTCACACTTTCTATATGAAATAATTTAAAATTTCTACTATCATGAGTATATCTGTCATTTGATTGATTCATTCATTCTCTTCCTCTTAATTTACAAGGGGTTACAGCTCTCTGGTGACCCACACACAGACTCACAAACACATTCACGCACTAATGGCCAAGAATTACCTTAGCATGCATAGGAATGCAGGAAGAATCCGGAGTACCTGGAGAAAACCTGCGCGAACATGGGGGGAACATGCAAACTTCATACCGAAAATTTCCAAGCCCTTTCACCCTGGAATATAAACAGGGTCCTTTTGCTGTGAGCATACAGAGCTACCTGCCACACCACCGTGCCACATATCAATGATATGATGATATGTTCTTCACTGTAAGTTCCACAGCCATGTTTCTAAAGCCAACCACCTCCTGTCCCACACCTCTCACTATATAAAATCTCGCACTATAAAAGCATAGCTGTTACTTTGGAGATCCTTAGGTAATAAATGAGACTTAGCTGTGAAATAAAAAATCCATGCAAAATTTCAGAAATGGCTTCGGGAATCCATATTATTTCCTCAATGTGTTTTTAACCCTTTAACCTCTATACTTAACAAAAACTTACACACATATCTTGAAGCACTTTCTTGAAGTATCTCAACCTTTATATGGCCATGGATGAGAAATATGTCAGAAATTAGTTTTGTGGTTATCAAGGACTGGAAAATAGGATTTTTTTCACTCAGAGTGTACCCGGATAGAGAGTATTCCTGCCTCGTACACTATGCACAGCTACAGCTGTCTCTCAGAAAAAACCCCACCAGTGCTCTTTTTTGGCACTTTGGTTTTTATAGTTGCTGCTGTGGTTTACAACCACCTTTCTTCATTATAAAGACACTGACTGAGTGAATATATGGTTCATTGTGTATAATTCTTACTAGAGTGCACTGGAGCATGTGCTGGTCCGACACCTTATTAACATATTCTATTTTGTTCCTTCCTGTACGTTCTCACACACCTGTCCACACACATGGTGTGCTGGTGCTCCAGCAGTCATGCCTCATGGTTTATGTTTTCGTGATGAACAGAGTTACTGTTGTCTCTTTACAAATCCACCACCCCCACCCGATTTATACTGCCCCTCATTGAAAATTCAGATTGAGTTGGCCCATAGCCACGTGTGCTTTGTGTTGAAAAAAAGGGGGGGGGCAGCCTCTGCCTGTGTTTGTGTGAGGGCTATTACAGGGAGGGCTTTTTGGAATGAGTGGGGGAGAAAACAGCAAATCAGCGGAGCAAAGGGTGTGATTAATGAGAACAAAGCAGCATTAATATTCAGTTAAGGGCAGCATGCACTCCCTCACTCACACACATGAATCACCATAGACACGTTACCATACACAAAATGCGCCTGGTATATTCTTAAATCTTGATGACAAAAACCAGGAAGGGAAAAAACAGTTGCACTGAAATCTATAATGAATAAAGATAGAGAGAATGGCACTTACAGCCATGTAGATAAGCTGCTTGTGTTATCATGTATCATAAGTTACTGTGTGTGTGCATTTTTTTTTTTTTTAGTCAAGCACCCCCAATATTATTGGTTGCATTTTTAATGACCTAGCAGCTTTTCAGCTTTCAGCCTGTTTCCTTGCTGATCCCTTCTTGACCCCTTTTAGAAGACACGCTACAAATAAGTCATTTGACCAATGACCTTTATCCTCACTCACCTCACTGATCGATGTCATGCAGCCTGCTTCATGCAAAGGCATTGATGGAGTCATGTCACTAAACTAAAGGAAGAGGTACTATGAAAAACACATAATCATTTGTGGGTTTATATATCTTTCTATGACATATTTCAAAAGTAGTAATTTGCTATTCACACCGGTAGTACACAGGTAGTACACTGGTAGTACAAGTTGAAATGGTAGCGACTGGAATAAAATTTGTTAAATACCCTTCAGTCTTGGTTGTATACCCGCTTCTATAATTAGCTTGTTTGTATGGATGAACTGATGGATCACTTGTTCAGAACAATGCCTAAGACACACAATTTTCAAATTGGGTTCAAATAATTGTTGTGTTGTTGTATTGTCGTGTTGTGGTACTGTGATGTTGTCTTGTTGTATTGTCGTGTTGTTGTGATATTTTTGTGTTGTGTTGTTGTATTTTCGTGTTTTTGTGATATTTTCATGTTGTGGTACTGAGATGTTGTTGTATTGTTGTGTTGTGGTATTGTGGTTTTGTTGTGTTGCTTTATTGTCATGTTGTGGTACTGTGGTGTTGTGGTATTTTCTTGTTGTGGTGTTGTATTTTCGTGTTTTGGTACTGTGATGTCTTGTTGTCATGTTGTGGTGTTGTGATATTGTCATGTTGTGGTACTGTGATGTTGTCTTGTTGTATTATCGTGTTTTGGGGTTGTTGTTTTGATGTGTTGTGGTACTGTGATATTGTCTCGTTGTGTTTTAGTGTTGTGTTGTGGTATGGTGGTGTTCTGCTACTATGATCTTGTATTGTAATGTTGTGATACTGTGATGTTGTTGTGTTGTATTGTGTTGTGGTATGGTCATGTTGTGGTACTGTGATGTTGTCTTGTTGTCTTATACTGCTGTGGTACTGGGATGTTGTTTTGTTGTATTGTTGTGTTGTGGTATGGTCGTCTTGTGGTACTGTAATGTTGTTTTGTTGTACTGTTGTGTTGTGGTAGGGTCGTGTTGTGGTATTATGGTACTGTGATGTGTTGTTGTATTGTCTTGTTGTGGTACTGCGGGGTTTTGTTGTGGTACTGTTGTGTTGTGGTATTGTCATGTTGTGGTATGGTGGTGTTGTTTTGTGGTATTTTTGTGTTGTGGTACTATTGTGTTGTGTTATTGTGGTATTGTTGCATTCTTGTTAAGCTGCTTTGTGACAATGTTCCATTGTAAAAAGCGCTATATAAATAAAATTAAATTTAATTGCATATTGTGGTACTGTTATGTTGTGTTGTTGTATTGTCATGTTGTGGTGCGGTATTGTCTTGTTTTAGTATCGTCATGTTGTGGTACTGTGATGTTGTGTTGTATTGTCGGGTTGTGGTACTGTGATGTTGTGGTATTGCCATGCTGTGGTATTTTGTTGTTGTATTGTGGTAATGTTGTGTAGTGGTAAATTACTTTGTAGAAGCCTGGATGGCTCGGTTGAAAGAATGTTCATTTCTGCAAGCAATGAGTGATAGTAACAGGGGTGTCATTGCCTGAGGCTGCAACATCTGACAAGAGATCGGAATGATCAGTCAGCTTATGACTATCATTTGGAGCACATATGTGCCGCCAAACACGGCATATGACATGACATGAGGGCAGTTTAGTTTACCTACAATGATTATTATTGGCACCATAGGTAGCACCCATGCAATTTTCCAGCAGGAGATATTTGACAGTAAGGAAAGATAAGGAAATCCTGGCATTTGCTAACGGAATTTTGAATTGTGCGACATCATTTATCATCTCAAACCACCAAGTGGGTCAGTTTTCCTGAGACAGAGGTTAATGAAAGGCATTAATTCCAGAGATATTTTCTGTTCTGGAACTGTTCTGGTGGCAGCTTAATGGCATCACTTGCTTTTGGAATGGTTACAAATCTTGATAAATGCCCCTGTCAATACATGACATTATAGATAAAGCTATTGTAGTAGTCTCAACTTGTTCTCCTCCTGATACTGTAATTGTAATGTCAATATCTCTATCTATATTCATAAACCATCCATCCATCTATCCATTATCTTCTGCGTAATCCACACAGGGCAATGTGTCAGCCAGTGCCCAACTGGCAACTCTTGTCGCAAGGAACGACCCTTTAAATAGCGTCAATCCATCATGGGGCACATACAGTCACTCACACATTCAAACACTAAGGGCCACTTTAGAGACAAATTCACCTAACGCACTTGTTTTTGCAATGAGGGAGGAACCAGCGCACCCAAAGACAAAGGTGAACATGGGGAGAACATGCAATCTCCACACTAAAATTTCCCAGGATAGACTTCCATTATCTCATTTGCTGTATTCATATCAGAGTATTGTGTGTGTATGTGTCTGTTGTGGTTGCTGGGCTCAGTATAAGTACTGTATAAGGAAACAAACGTGTATTACACTGGGCTTTTTTATTGTAAAGCTGAGGCAGGAGCCAGAGGCAGTTTCTCATCAACTGTTGTAAAGTCTCTCCAGGGAGTTTCCACTCCTCTGCTGACTTAATATCCTCTAATGAGGAGAGGGAATACTTGCAATCTAGTGGAATACACTTGGTTAGATGTTTGTCACTCTTAAGGGGGAAAAATAACAAAACTCAGCATTGTTGTAAGCACTACATCTAATAAATGGTAAGAAAAGCTGTGTTAACATTTCCCCTATTGTTTGTCAGCCTTGTGTCAAACATATGTGACAATGAGATGTGTCAGTGCGTCACAAAATGTATTGTCAGTTAAATATGTGGCTAAGTGGAGCCTCTGTTATTTTTTCGAAGGAAAAGAAATCTTAATAAACACACATAATAAACAAGTTTCCCATGTATTTGCAATGGTTGTGTGGGCAGTGAAGTGACAGTTCTTTAACTTTCTCATAGTTCACTTCTCTCCGAGACATTGGCTTGTTGGCTCAGGATTCGGGTGCAAGGATGGCAGGATAATAACATCCACAATTAAAATGTTCTGGCGTGTCAGGAGTCGTCGTCGTAGCTGTCACAGAGTGACTGCATAATGGGTGAGCCTGTGTGTAAGCCTCTCCATGCAAAAAAAAAAAAAAACCCCCAGACATCACATACATGACTAATAATGGCACTACTCTCTCCTAATTGCAGGCTTTAATGGCAATAATTATTTACAAGCCTAATTAAACCAAAAAAAGGAATCTTGAGCAGAAGTAACTGCTAGCTCAAGGAAGCACACACAGTTGTGTCAAGAGGCGAGACGGCAGCAAGAGAAACGCTGTTAGCGTACTATCATTATCGCTAGCTGTCTAATTGGTGGAGGCATTCCTGTATGACTCGCTTGTTTCGCTTTCTCTCAGCATGCAAACGTAAACTGGCTAACTGCAAAAGAATGTTCCTAATGACTTCATTCTCTGGCATAGGAAATTCAAAACAGCACTCTCTAAATATCTACAGTCTTCTTTGTTCTAAAATACTCTGGAGAAAGGGGAGCAAAACTAACTCATGACATTTGGACTAGTGTTTCTAGTGCTGTGTGAGACTGAAGTATTTTGTATCGATTCCAAAAAATACAGTTCCAGTATCACAGATAAAGTGCCAATACTTTTTCAATAAATAAGGTTGAGTCGTCATCAATATAAATTTCGAATATAAATGAATTTTACAAAAATAATTATAATTTCTTCTTTTTTCCTCTCCCTTCATCAGGGTTCACCACAGTAAATCAGTCTTTTTAACCTCACTCTGTTCTCTACATCATCTTCTCTCATACCAGTTAGTATATCTACATTGAACACATCCATATATCTCTTGTTTGGTCTACATCTCTGTCTCCTGTCTTGCAGCTCCATCTCGAACATCCTCCTACCAATATATCTACGGTCCCTCTGTCTAAACCATCTCAGTCTCATTTCTCGAACTTTGTCTCCCAATTTTCCAACTTGTGCTGTCCCTCTGATTTTCTCATTTCTAATCCTGCCCAGTGTGGTCACTCCGAAAAAAAACCTCAGCATCTTAAGCTCCGCCACCTCTGTGCTCCTACCACCACTTTTGTAGGTGAAAATGTGCTCCTACTTCTTTTGGAAATATGCATTTACTACTGGTCCAGTTCTTGCTTAATTATAGCATGTAGACCAATGACACATGGAACATTATACTAGGAAGTATCAAGCCCACTGCAGACTCTCAGTCAGTTCAGATCAATAGTTAAACACTCAAATAATTAATTTGAATAAACCTGGCCAGCTGCTGTGTGCTGGGTGTTTGTTCATGGTTGCTTCACTCTTGGTATACCCGTGATACCATTGTATGGGGAAAGCCTACAGGTGCAGCTGTTACAGAAACTTAGTTGTCAGCAGTCAAAGTATCTCAAGTCTCTCTGTTTACCCATAGCTGCTAATTGTTGCTTTTTGCTGTGCCGTGTAGAGGTCTGCATCTTATATGAGAGCTGATTGAGATGTAACTACCAACTGGATAATAATGTCACCTGCCACGTGTATATAATCCAGTGATAATTTAGAGCATTTGCAATGCTTTTTGAGCACAATGATGGAAAGCTACAGTGCCTCACAGTTGAAATACAGTAAAATGTGACGATGCATTATTGATCATGATCTTGGTTTAACTCAGAATAACCTGCACTTTGTTTTTTTAATTTAATGTGTTTTTTTTCTCTAGATGTGTTTGGTAGCAATTTTAAAAATCCTTTCCATTCATCACATGAAAGAGTCTTAATGATTGGCTAATCTTATCTTTATGGCCAGTCAAATGTTAGAACAGTTTCAGGCTCTGCCAAGTCGTAAGGGCTATAAATGTACTTCTATATAAACGTACTGCGTCTGCATACTTCCAAATTGAAACTGTCAATGTTTACCCGCAATTTTGCAAAAGAATGCAAATGTGAGAAATGTGTGGAGAAGTGTGGTAAACCAAGCCCCCCTGCCCTGCCAAGCATGTCCCAAGAATCCCATCAGATTCAGCTGTAAATGCCGAGCAGCCTGGCAGGCGTCCTGGTTCTGCCTCCCACACCACTACCATAGATCTGATGCCTGCCAGACCCACATATGCTCTTTGTCTGAGCTGCTGAGCTGCTAATGCATTAGACACAACAGCAAAGCGGTGTGAGACACTTTCCTGAACTGATTTCCTGTCTTTCACAGAGGTGGTAGCAGGTTTTGCCTTTTTTCCCCCCAGAACAGTATATGCCAAAATAATTGATAAATACCCCTCCTTTCCCAGGTTTCTTCTTTATTTAGACCTGCTTTCGATAGTAATAAATCTTATATTAAATACTTTTGTCGATTGTGCTGAAATCTGTGACAATGCCCATCCTAGTCAGATCCTTCAAAGGCTAACTAAGTCTTCTCCCTAATGTTTGAAAAACAACATGGTAAAACAGTTGAGCTTGTGTGCAGCTAGGTTATTCTTAACCCACAATGTTCAATGTACAGATATTTGTACAGTTATTATTGTGGTTTGTCTGTAAATGTCTTTAAAAATCTCTGGATCCTGTTCATAGGATTGTTTACACAGAGGATATATTGTAGACATCCTTGAAAAATCTCTGAATGAAAGATGTGGCCCTGGGTTTAATCAAAATGATCTTAGATATTAGAAGAGTTCTTCGGTGGGACTGGGTGAAGATTTGAAGACATGCAGCTGTTAAGCATATTTCATTGACGGTAAATAGGAGCTATGTTACATGGGGAATATTGCAGAGAAAGCTGATTTTGAAGTATGATTATACTCTTTACACTACATTGTTGGCCTCATGGCGCCGCTTTTGTTTCATGTTAGTAATATTTCATTTATTTGTGACACAGTGTTGAAATAAATCATGAAAATATACCATCATTTATACATTACACTTTTATTACACTTATTTATTACACTTTCAACACATTTTCATAAGAAGCCTGTATATAAGGAAGCATGTCATACAATATATAGTGTTATATATTATATAGTGTAATACATTATATAGTGTCTTACGTTATATATATAAATGTAAATTATATAGTAATATGCATTATATAGAGTTATACATTATATTGTGTTATACATTATATACTGCTATACATTATATAGTGCTATACATTATATAGAGCTATACATTATATAGTGTTATACATTATATACTGCTATACATGATATAGTGCTATACAGTATATAGTGTTAGACAATGCTAATAGCTTGAGAAGTGATTATTTCTTTAATACTCTGTAAGGGGCGCTAGGAACACCGTGCCTAGCCGGCAACACAGGATGCATCGTAGGAACAACCTTCCTTTCAATTAAATGTCTTATTTGTTGCAGCCCACGGTTGCTTTAAAACATTTAGTTCAGATATCCTTCCTGCGCTGATGAAGGAATGGAGTAAATTTTATTTGAATCATTAGCTGTTTGTGCTTTATGACTACAGAGGCCATAATGGTAATATGAACAGGCTCATTGGCACCCACAAATGATGGATGTCACTCTCAATTGCTGAGCTGGCAAAACATTTAGTGATGCAACTGCCAGTTCAGTGATGGAAGTATTAAAATATTCTTTTCCGCATTTTCACTTTTTATTTATTGGACAATAAATCTAGAACATCTAGGTACACTCTTAGAAACTGTTTTTTAATGGTCTCGTTGTCTTCCTTAGAGCTTGTTCACCTGCGGACAGTCCACAGCTTATGAGTTCTCAGGCTGAGGTTAGGACTAAAAAAAAAAATACAGACAACTTTGTTATTTGTGCCTATTTCCTAGCCTCTTGTAACACCGACAATACGAATGACTCCTGAGAGAGGTTGAAATTAATGAGGAGTATGCAACAATATAGCTCTGCTTTTTATACAACTTCACACAGCTGGAAGACCTTGTTAAGTTTTTCTCCTTAGCCTCTTCGAGCTCCACAGGTGGACAAAGCAGCAATAAAAATGAGGGGAAGTATCTCTCTTTCTCTGTCACATAATCAGGAAGTCTTGAGGTCAGCCGACTGAATCGGATGGATAAAGTACATCAGCTGCACTCCCATGTGTCAGTGTGTTTCCTGAAAATTGGAATTTTCTCAGGTTTGCTGATTGGAGGAGGATGTGTTTTTGTGATATGACTCATCCCAGGCGAAGGATCCTGAATCTACTGGTGCCCCCAGCTCCTCCGTAAGCTTCTTAAATCTAGACAAAATAAACTGTTCTAGGCAAGTGTCAATTGAGGAAGCACCAGAGCAGTGGGGTACAGACAGACCTGCCATCTGTATATGCTCATTCACTGACACACACACACACACACACACCAATGTGAAAATGAGGAAACAAAGATCTAGTAGTGTTTAACAAATGGATACTACCAACAAAGGGCAGGCCTTGTTAAACAATCATACGAGGAAATGCCTCACAAACATTTATGTCCTCTATCAGGCTCACAAACACACATATGGAACCTAAATGCATACTTGCAGCACAGCTCGCAAAACGCAAAGCACTGGCCCAATCAAATAGGCTTACAATCAACCCTGAGATCAGACTGACACTCAGTCTGGTTGCTGTGTTTAAATCAATAAGCCCCTGCTGTCTTCCCTGCAGTGTGTGATAAAAGCAGTGAGATATAAGGACATCAGTCTGTTGCTTGAGATGGCTCCATTATTAACTCATAGAACACTGGCTGATGTGCTGCCTGCTGTCAATGCTGACTATGATATTAGCTTGGAGATTAGCCTCATCCATTCATATTTCTTGACAATAACTTTGTGAGTCCTGTGACCAGTCTGTGAATGGAGTCTTCATCCTGCACACCTATGGATCATCGGAAGGAAGATACTTCAGCTTAATTGACTGACTGACTGGCAGACAGACACTGCAGGCTTTCTGTGGTGTTCCCCTAAGGAGTGTCAGATCAGGCTTGCCAGCTATTTCAGGAGACTTGACCTGCCTCCTTTTCTGAGTCGCTCTGTTCCGTAATTTACTTCTAGTCTTTGTGGTTATTCTTTATGTTACTTTTTAACAAACTGAAGAATTTGTTTTCATTTGAAACCTATGATGTAAAACACTTTGTGAAATGACAGTGTCATATTGACTGGGTGTGTGTGCACCGGTCTTCTGTCCACACAAATATAAAGTCATGGAACCTTTCCTATCTCATTTTGTTCTCCCCTCCTTGGCTTCCCAAATGAAGCTTTCAGTCATGCATTATTAATCTACCACTCTCTCTATTGACTGGCTGCAATTTTTAGCTCCCCGTCTCCGGTCGATTCACCCCACGGTCAGTCCGGATTTCTTTTTCTTAAAATGTTTGAGTTATTCAGGGTTTCCTGAAAAGTCATGATTTCTATACTTCTTGTTTTAAAGAGTCATGAGGACTGGGTGAAGGGCATTGTCCACAAGTTACTCATTTCTATAAAGCTTACTCAGTCTGTGGCTTCGGTGGCTCACTTACTAAATACCCTAAAATTGTACTTCCCAGGAACAATCTCACTATGAATATTCTTATTTGTGTTCAAGAATATAAAATATGGCTAGTATACTGTAAAATCTCACCCTCAGCACAAAACACAGTACAACCGTGCTTTATACTAAACTCTTTCAGTTAGATACAGCAGCATTTCAGTGGGCCATTTTTATATATTAGACTTATTTCGCCATGCACCTCAATGGGGCAGCACACTGCTCCGGGTGTTAACCCCCGAGAGTAAAATGCAGATAAATAATTTCCCTAAAGTGATCAATAAAAATTATTTAAAAAGTTCTGAAAAAACAGTGACATGAACGCAACAATTTGCTTACAAACCTGAAATGTAGTCATTTATCACTGCGCTGATGATATAGCATGAGAACATGATCCAGAAATGGGTCCACAGTCCAGGGTGCTGTGTGATGTATCTCTTCACTGTGAGTCATTTATTAATGTAACACACATGAATGTGTTGGTGTTATCAGTGCTTTGAGCCTAAGCCTGTGGACATTGTGAGCCTTATTCCAGCTATCCTTTTCTGACATCACACTGCAGACTGAAGGATACAGTGATTCTAAATGTCTGATATCACACACTCTATAGCTTGAATAGGCTGAGTACTAAAGTGTCGGACTCTTTCAGCTGAGTAAGATCTGGGTATTCAGGACAAATCTCATAAACAAACAGATAATATATATAACATATTTGTGTGTATCCATATAAATGGCCCACCCTTTATATTCTCCTTCCTGCAAAATTTATTTGTAGTCACTTGATAGACATTTTATAGGGTGCATAAGTAAATTCCTTAACGCTTCTTGTTCTAGGACGAAGTTCTTAGCTTTTCCTTCGATTAAAAAGGTACAACAAGACGTGAAACTTTTTTAAGGTGGCGCAGTGTTAGTGTTGACGCCTTAGAGCAAGAAGGACCAGGGTTCAAGCCATGACACTGGGACAATGGGCAATCTGGGACATTCTGTGTTTGCATGGGTTTTCCCCAGGTGATCCGGTTTCCTTCCACATTCCAAAGATCTACTTAGTAGGTTAATTGCTGCTTCTACAGTGTCCCTTAGTGTGTAAATGTGTGTGTGACTGTGTGTATGTGCCCTACGATGGATTGGTGCCCTGTCTAAGTTTGTTCGAGTACCCAGTGTTGCCGGGTGGGCACCATATACGTCTTTATAGTCTAGCGATGGTTGGCTGCACAGATGAATACACAGATGAATACTCTCTGATCAGCTCGACGTTGTGCTAGGCTGTACAGTTTATCTCCATAAAGCTCCAGAAAAAAATGTTTCTCTTGTGACCAGGTGTATGTACTAATGCTAGGAACAGCCAGGTCCCACACCTGCAGAATGGTTAGCACCTGTAATTAAAATAAATATCTTTTATTCTGATATTACTATGTACAAGAATGCTACTACTGACATCATCGAAAAATTAAGTTATTTCTTCACGTGATGGTTTAAATGAGCAATCATCTCAACGTTAATGCCTGCTGGTGACATTCATAATTAATTAAACAATTAACATTCTTTAAAATGGTTAAAGTTTAAAAGCAGAAGCCTTACCTTCTACCTCAACATAAAAAATAAAAAGTAGCAGTAGTGAGAAGTTTATACCCAAGTCCAATAAAGTTGACGTTGTATAAAACATAAATAAAAACACATTATTATGATGTACAAATCCTTTTCAACCCATATTCAATGTAATACAAAGACAAGATATATAATGTTCAAACTGATAAACTTTATTGTTTTTTACAAATATTCACACATTTTCAATCTGATTCTTGCAACATGTTCCAAAAGAGTTGGGACAGGGTCATGTTTACCACTGTGTTACATCACCGTTCTATTTAACAACACTCAATAAGTGAAGCTTTGTAGGTGGAATTCTTTCACATTCTTGATTGATGTACAGCTTCAGTTGCTTAAAAGTCTGGGGTCTCCGTTGTCGAATTTTGTGCTTCATAATATGCCACACATTTTCAATGGGTCTGGATTGCTCACAGGTCAGTCTAGTACCCACACTCTTTTAATACGAAGCCACTGTGTTGTAACATGTACAGAATGTGACTTGTCATTGTCTTTTTAAAATACAGCGTTTCCTCGCTACTTCACGGTTTGATTATGGAAAAATATTAATATAAAATATTTTAGCGTGCACTAGCAAGGACACAGTTTGCAAAATTGCTCTTTTATTCATTGCAGAATAAGTGCACACAAGCTCTGCATCTAACACTGCTATATCTACTGCAGTTAACACCCCTAACCCCATTCTCTACACCCCAGGATGGTAACTAAACACAAACTAATAACTAACATTAATTAAGGACAGTAACTACAATAACACAGTAAACAATCATTAATCAACAAATACATAACTCACTAAATAGAGCACTAAACATTATTGCCAGCCCCATGCACGCCGGGTGGTCCTGGCCCAGCCTCCCTAATGCACAATAAAAGCCACAATATTTATTGCAGAATTTTGGCTGTTTCTTGGGAATTTGCGTAGAACAAACTGTACAGTAATGTATAGTTTGGATAAATTTAGTATAAAAAAAATCACAAAATGTATAAAATATATTTATTTTATATATATTTATATAATATATTTATATTAAAGTGCATAACTTTCTGTATCACAGCGTCACTATCTCTTCCCTATCTGATTGTTGCACATGCGTAGGAAGGGTTTATAAAGACATAAACTCATGTATAAATATTAAAATACATATAGTGCTCCTACTTTGCGAAATTTCACCTATCATGGAGGGTCATGTAACACCTGCGATAAGTGAAGAAACACTGTAATCAGGATGTCCCTGAAAAAGATGTTGCTTGGATGGCAGCATGTTTCTCCAAAACCTGTATGTACCTTTCCGCATTAATGGTGCCTTCACAGGTGTGTAGGTTACCCGTGCCATGGGCATTAACACACCCACATACCATCAGAGATGCTGGCTTTTGAACTTTGCACTGATAACAATCCGGACAGTCCTTTTCCTATCTTGATGTTATTAATCTTCTTCTTTTTTTGGCCCATTAGTCAGTCTTTTCCACCTCACTATGTCCTCTGCCTTTTCTGCGTTCACACCCACTACCTGCATGTCTACACTGACCACATTCATATATTTCCTCTTTGGCCTTCCTCTCCTTGGCCTTGTGCCTGGCAACTCCACCTTTAATATCCTCCTACCAATATATCCACTGTCCCTCCTCTGCACCTGTCTAAACCATCTCAGTCAGCCCTCTCAATTTTTTTTTCCCAATTTTCTTAAGCTCTGCCACCTCCAGCTTTGCTTCCTGTTTCTTAGTCACTGCCACTGTCTTCAAACCATAGAACAAGGCTGGACTCACTACTCTCTTATAAACCTTCCCTTTCACTTTTGCTGCAACACTTTTGTCACACGTC
>JAOUQT010000016.1:13405802-13416561 GCA_025769995.1 Xyliphius kryptos | reverse complement strand
GATAATAAGCTTGCACTTCAGTAAATTGTATTGACCTCCTCTACATTAATGAATACATTGAGTTTTGACTATGT
Organism: Xyliphius kryptos; assembly: GCA_025769995.1. Classification (NCBI taxonomy): domain Eukaryota; kingdom Metazoa; phylum Chordata; class Actinopteri; order Siluriformes; family Aspredinidae; genus Xyliphius; species Xyliphius kryptos. Next base: position 13,416,487 of record JAOUQT010000016.1, on the reverse strand, counting down.
GATTGGCTGATTAGATATTTGTGTTAACAAGCAATTTAACCGGTGTACCTAATAAATTGGCAGGTGAGTGTAGAACTTCCAGGTTTACAGAATATAAACAAAAATATAATGACATTTAAATTGTGGCAGAAAAAGCAAGAGTTTGAATTGTGTCACTGTGCAATGACATGGACTTAAGATACCTCTGAAAAACAATGTGACATTGCTCCTGAGTGCCTGCACTGCCCCAACATGTTTGTGTGTATTGCACCTTGTGTGTGCATCATTAATTTTCAGAGTATGTTCAAAAACCAAGTCTCAGCCATTTTAAATAAGTGTACCCATAGTTAACAACGGGTATATGTCTACTGTTAATATGAGACCTTTGTGCTGTGCTTGGTTTTTGTTAAACATGGTTAAACAATTGGTCAGTTTTGTCCAAAGGACATTGTTCCAGAAGACTTGTGGTTTGTATGGATCAAAACTTAAGCTTTTTTTTTTAAGTACTGACATAATTTTGAACATTTAACGCTCCGAATAAGGTCTTTAGACTCTGAGATGCATGTAGATTTTGAATGGAATTTTTCTTAGCATTGCACATTGGGTTGAATATGCTGTGATGTCACTTCATGGTATGATGGTATCTCTCTTGCATGTATGTACAGTAATCTTTACCCACATAGAATTGTTAGAATATGGAGATATAATCATTCCCAGATTGATACTTCCTGTCTTTATTCCTATGGAAGCAGGAGACTTGTACCTAGTTATTTACACATGAATTTTGTAATTTGTTAAATAATGTGGCACAATGTGTAGTGCTGTCTCCTAACTTCAAGAAGGGCCCGGGTTCAATACCCGAAGGGAGGACAAAATAAGTGGAGTTTGCATGCTCTCTGCAAATTTACACAAGTTTCCCCCCGTAGTGCGCCGGTTTTCTTTTGTATTTTAAGACATGCATGTTAGGTTAATTGGTGTCTTTAAATTGGCACTTAGTATGTGTGTGTGTGTGCATGTGTGCTATGATAGAGAGTCTCCTTGTATAGTTGTTCCTGCCTTTTAATCCAGAGTTGCTGGGCAGGGCACCGGCTGGCCAGCGACCCAATGTGGATTAAGGGAAAGATAATGAATGAATGAAGGAAATGGAGAGGTTGTTCATCTGAGGTTTTAGTAATCTCATGTTGATACCTTCTAAGAACTAGATTTCCTAATATCTATAATCAGAGAGGGTGTATTTTTGCTTTGACTGTAAGGTACTTTAATGATCTGTAAGGTACTGTACTGTTCCTTATGTTACTGTAAGGTATCAGGGTTTTTGTAAGGTTTTGTAAGGTCATGTAAGGTTCTGTAAGGTACTATAAGGTTATGTAAGGATCTGTAAGGTTACGTAAGGTTACAGTGCTCAGCATAAATGAGCATAAAAGAAAGATATTAATCAATATCTCAGTAAAAAACAAAAGAACAATTTCCATAATTGTGACAATATATCTTTCATAGAAATTTTTGGTTGACCCATTACCACTGAAGTAAGATTTATAATAAAGAACTTTAGTTTAGCTCTAATGAAATATCTAATTACATTATTTAACAACAAAAGCTACTGCATATAATATTAAGTGACCGCCTTGATTTTTTATTTCTTATTTAGAATTCTGTAGTCATTTGTGGGAGTATTTTGTGGTATATGATTCTATAGTATAAGGTTCTGTAAGGTACTGTAGGGTTATGTAAGGTTATTTAAGGTTTTGTAAGGTTCTGTAAGTATCTGTAAGGTTCAGTGAGTATCTGTAAGGTTATGTAAGGTACTTTTAGGTTATGTAATAGTCTGTAAGATTCTGTAAGCATTTGTAAGGTACTGTATAGTTCTGTAATGTACTTTAAGGTATTGTAATGTTATATAAGGTTCTGTAATGGTATGTAAGGTACTGTAACCTTATGTAAGGTTATGTTAGGTACTGTAAGGTTCTGTAAGGTTATGTTAGGTACTGTAAGATTTTGTTAAACATTTATTATTTTATTTGTCTGCATGTTTGTCTGGCTGCTTTTTTCTCTTCTGTATCTTCTCTTAAATGTCATTGCAGGGGGAGAGCAGCTGGTGTTTAATTTCATTGAGTGACTTACATACTATGTATTCATGTCTGTGTCTCTTCTTGGGAAATTCTCCCCTCTCACTCTCTCTCTCTCTCTCTCTCTCTCTCACTCTTTCTTTCTCTGTGTGTGTGTGTCACCTTCAGTGTGTCGGCAAGGGCAAGAAGTTTTAGCCATTACTCTAGGGTGCAATGACCAGATACAAGGTACAAGCAGTGAAACACTCTCCATCTTTGCTCATTTTTTCAGATGAAACAGATGTTTCTGTTTTGTTTTTAAAGATAGAAAGAATTCACTACTTTTGCTGGATTTTAAACCATATCAGCACTTATAGAAGACAAACACACACACATACACAGACTGTAGTAAAGACATAGCAGTGATAATGTGTCAGTCTGCGGTTTCGTCTGAGCTGAGGTTATTGATACCTATACCGGTATCAGGAGAACAGAATTAGGAACTCAGTTACATTCAGTTTGTGTGTGTGTGTGTGTGTGTGTGTGTAGGGAAAAGTAAGACATGGTGTATAATTAGCTCGCGTAATGCTTGGCTTGACTCTGTTTGAGTCTGCCCTGGCACAGAACCCACACGATGACAAATTGTTCCAGACCTGATGCTGTGCAGACAAGCCAATTAAAACGCTCGAGTTGATGACTCTGCTTGTAAGGTCTTTTTATATTTTTGTGTTAAAAAATTAAATAAATAAGACTCCCACGACCCCATGTGGATCAAGCAGAAGATAATGGATATATAAATAAGACTAGCGACCCAGACTACACTGTTTAAATAAAACTCATATTAGAGCAGAATACACAATGCATTTCTATATTTTAATAACCTCGTTCTTTCAATGTTAACATTTGTTACAGGAGATTCCATGGCATGGCATTTTAAACATTCACTCATTCACTCATTCATGTTCTTCTGCTTATTTTACACGGGTTCACGTGCCACCCGGTGCAAACTCGGGCGCATTTTAAACACAAAGGTATAAATATAACGTTTATAGCTTGTGAGGCATTCTGTAAGATTTTGGAGACTGCCTGTGGGAATTGGCCATTGACCCAGAAGAGCATTTGTTCGGTCAAACACTGATGAGAGCCTGGTTCTCAATCTCCATTCTAGGTTATCCCAAAGGTGTTCTATGGGGTTAAGATCAGGTCTGGTGTTCCGTATAAATCTAACCCAACCATGTCTCATCACATAACCATAGTAACATAGCTTCCTGGATTTGATGTGGTTCAGTAAATCCTGTTTTGTTCTGGGCATCTTGTAGACTTATTCAGTGGTTATAATCATTAACATCATTCATGAGGAACTTGTTCTCAAAAGCCTAAATACGTCTTTCTTCTTATTTTATTTCATTGTCCAGGCTTCACATTCACATGTGGCTACTGGTTTTCATCAGCCGTCGCTTGGTGTTTGGTGCTAATTAATTTGTTTTTCTAGATATTTCTTAATTTGACCATCACCACCATGACCAAACATTGCTTCATCATTTGTTACTCTACATCCTCAATATGTGAAAAGAAGTTGCACGCTGTAGTCCTTATACATTCTTTTCCAAACTCTCCAATTGTCAGAATACATCAGGCAGGTAATGCAACTGCAGGCAGACTCTGCAGGCAGACAGGCAGGTAATGCTCTGGGAGTCTTATCCATCAGTCTCCCAGAGAGTGACGTGTGTTTCCTCACACCACATAACATGTACTCAATGCTCACAGGTCACAGTGGAATATCTTGGAGGGAAGCATTTTACAAACTGTTTTATTCTGTTACTAAAATTCAGAGTATACTATAGAATAACCCATTCATAAATGGTAGACTTTATATACCTGTAGCAATGGAGCTGATTGAAACACCTGACTTCTATGATTACTTTTGTCTATACGGTGTATATGCATTAAACATGTAGCATATACAGTATTTACATACATTTCTATGTTGAATCAGAGGTAAATGTAGCTTGATGTTCAGAGAGTGGTCAGGGAAATATCACTGAGCTCTGTAAAACTTTGTGTTGGCACAATGCCTAAAACCGCTAAAAAAAGACATTTCTAATCAACTTATTTGATGGAACTATTGCAGCAGTGTGCAATGAGCAGGAGTATGCTCCATATTAAAATCAGATTTAAAAGTTGATTTGTATACACACATGGATATTAGCAATGCTGCCTCTAGGAGGATGGTGGTCTTGAATAATTAATGCTTCTTTAACAACATTCCTTTCCTTCTCCAAAGCCTCATTAATATTTAAGAAGCTTTGTTAAATGTAGAGGGACAGGCATCAAATGAGTCTGGGAAAATGAAAAAGTAACCCGGCACTTTTTAATCACACTGTAATGATTCTCACACAAGGTTTGGAGACAATAGTAGCACACTTAAAATTGGGGAAACTAAAAACACAGCAGTGTTTGGAGGAATCTTAGAAACAGGGGAATAAAACACCACACAGGTTATGTGAGTGCTTAAAAGATCTTTAAATCCATGGGGGGGGAACGAAACAGGAGCTGACCAACACTCTGGCTTGGAACAGTCTGCAAAAACAAAACAAAATGCAAATTCAATCAATGAAATAACAAAAGCCAAACAAAGGCAAAATCATTGTGGTGTATTTTCTTGCTAGCTCTCTCTCTCTCTCTCTCTCTTTCTCAATTAGCTGCAGGTGTGGTGGCAATTACAGAGAGAGAGGATTCCTGGGTAATGTAGGTTAATTTTACTTATCTCTGGTGGTCTTTTGCTTCCCTCCAGTGGCCATGGATATGACATTATTAATGTGTTTATGACAATGTGTGGGGTTACTGAGATCCTTAAATATCCCAGTATGTTGAGTTTTATTTGATACAAAAGTAGACAAGTTTATTCTATGCACAGAAATGAAAGCATGTGTTATCCTGTATCCAGTGAGTTTAATTATACAGAAGGAGATGTGTTTGTTCTAAAATGGAACTTCCTGGTCGGTTATAAATGAACTACATGATTGACTTGTCAAGAGAGAAGAAGAGTTTTGTTCTCTGTAGCTAAGCAATTAAACACATACCTGTAGCAAATTAGCAGCATGGATAGCTCACTTAATAGAGTATAAAAAAACAAGAATGCTGCTGAACCAAGATTAGGATGCTCAGTCGGGTTATTTCTATCCCACCAACCAGCAATTTTCTGTGTTTTCTATATATATATTTATTCACTTATCCACAAGGGGTCATAGGTCAGCCAGTGCCCACCTGGTAACACGCAATCACACATTAAGGGGCACTTTAGAAACACCAATTAACCTAGCATGCGTGTCTTTGGAATGTGGGAGCAAACCAGGGTACCCGAAGAAAACCTGTGCAAACACGGAGAACATCCACCCTGAAATTTCCTAAGTCACTGCACCTGGGAATCGAACCCAGGTCCTTCTTGCTGTGAGGCGACAGCACTACCCGCTGTGCCTCCATATATCTAACTATATGTATTTAGGTGCTGCTAGATCAGAATGGAACTAAACCATGAATATTGTAATACTGGCCCACATGAAAAGCTCATATACAAGTCTTCTTGAACTATTCATAGTTTTAACTGGTCAGATAACCTAACAATGACCTTGAACTACAATGACCAGTTTCTAACAGCTCTATAGCTACTCAGTGTTTCAAGTAGGACTTATATTCAAACACTGATGTATCCCCACAGCAGTCTCTCTCTTTCTCACACATACACTGCCCTTAGGAAAAAAATACGTCCACGTTAAAATGAAAATAAATAAATCATATAGACCTGATTGAAGCAGCGAGCCGCTCAGAGCTACAAACGTAGCATTACTGTGACAACATTGTCCCTCTTGGGCTCACGAGTCTATTTGCAGAAGAGTATTAAATTGAACTCAGTCATCCAAAAAGCCTGGTGCTTCCAAAACATAATGCATTCCCTTCACCACTCTTTTCTTCCCTTTTCTTTTGCTGTGCTGCAGACTTTGGCTTCGTCAACATTAATACTATTAAAAACTACTATTGAGTTTTTAATTCTTTTTTAATAAAAACCTTAGGTATTGTGTTGTGGGCAGTCAGAAACGGACGGCAATTATAAACCACCGAAGCAGGTATTCACTGGTTTTATCAGTCCTGACGTTCTATTACTGAATTGTCATGTGACCTTTTATCGTGTGACCTTTTTTCCCCAGAACAAAACTAACCCACATCTGCTTTATCTGCAAAATGTATAAAGAAATTGCAAATACCATGTTGTCTGCATTTGCCTTTCATAATAATCATATGCTTGTCCAGTGGCTGTCTGTTTACACCTGCATGCACATACCAAGTATATGTAAATATTTATAGCATATGCCACTTCATCATGCATATTGATTTAATACAGTGGATGTTCTTTAAGTTAACCTTTCATTTCTTTCCTTCCCTTTTTTAACTGTATTTTTATCCTGGCCATCAGTTAAAAGGTAGTTAAAGACAAATGGAACATTTAGTGTGAGGTTTATGTAGCAAGAAACAAGCCATAATCTGAATTTTATCAGTCACATAAAGTGTGCTCCAGCTGCAAAATGGGGCATGTCTGAGCAACCATAAAAGCATCAAATTGCTGACTGAAATCACAAATCATACCGTCTTTCCTTTACTCCACACTTTATTATAAGTCTTTTGATATACGCCACGGTGTGAGAGGAAAAGAAGTCTCTCAACTGACAGAAATAAATCCACAAGTTACACTTGTATATACTGCTGTAAAACTCACTTCTATACCTCAGTAGACAGGCTTTTTGTCCTGGGTGTCAGCATCACATCTAACCCAGGGGCTGCTCAAAAATTATACCACTCCAAAAATTCTCTCTCTCTCTCTCTTGCTCTCTCTGTCTCTCGTGTCACCTTTGTCATTGTCTGGAGCTAAAAACTGCCACAGTATGAGCACTACACGGTTCACAGTTTTAGCTCAAGGACAACATTCTTTCAGTAGCAGTTATTAAAGCTAAAACATAGAACATGGGCTTCCTCTGTATTATGAGTCGAAACACTGTGGATGTTGCATCCCTACTTCCCTCAAGGCAAGCACAAATCTCTTCTGTCAGTGCAAGTGCATTGCTGCACATTGTGTATGTTTAAGCTTGAACAAAACACAGCACACGCACAAATCGTAATGCATTCCCAGAATCACTTGCCTTTCTCCTGTCCACTTCCAACCCTGGTCTGGGTTTGTATGACATGAAGGAGGCCTCTGAAACTCATTGTCAATTGACTTCTTGTTTGGCATGCAGTGTGTAAATTAGCTCATTTAGGGAGAATTTTGTAATCAACAGCCTGCTGCAGCATATTCAGTAATCCCCTTGCCACCATGGCCTGCATTTCTTTAAATGTGACATTCCTAAGTATGAAGCGTGCGGCCAATGTCCTCTTCACAGGATTACACTGTGGAAAGGGTCACAGAGTACAAACATACATAGAATTCAGAGAGATACCCAGGATGCAGAGTGTGTCTGTGTGTTTTGTGTGTGTATGTGTGTAAGAGTAATTAGGCTGTCTAGCACTCAGACGCACAGATAAATGAGTGTTTCTTATCTCTGTCAGCCGCAGGAATGCAGTGAAGATTCTGTTGGAGGGTATTATTTAGGCCCGCAGGCTACTGGTATAGTTAATGAGGGTAAAATTGCTGTGCCACGGCAATTACCACTGTACCACTCTCCTTGCTAAGTTTGGTAAGTGAGGTTTGCTCCATTGTACTCGAGTTATGTCAGTAAAATGAGATCTTCAGAGCAGGATAAAGATGTTTATATGTGAACTTATAGACCGGTCTATGATGGCCCATGTCAGATAAATTATTTTTTGGGTTTGGTGAGTAGAAAGGGACAGGGCTGACACTCGAGCCGTTGATAGATAGAAAATAGTGTTATAATAATAATAATAACAATAATACCAATAATAATTTTATTAATAATAATTATAACAACAAAAACAATAACAATACTATGACTAATTATAATAATTATTATTATTTATATACATATATAAAACGATAATATTATTTTTTATTAATTATAATAATATATAGCCTAATAATAATAATTAGATTAAAATATCCATTATTTCTTATTCTTGTCTTTCTTCCATTTTTTTGTCTTCTTCCTCCCTTCCATCTTTCAGTGCAGATAGTGGTGGATCTGTTGTTTGGGTTCATGCACAGGTTTAGATGATGTGTTCTCACTGCCTAAATGATCTGCAGTGAAAGGCTAACTGTAGCAACCAGTCACAACTAGATAACACACCGTTAGCCTCAGATTTACATGAGTATGATGTATGATGTCAGTATGATGTTTAATAAACATCAGTATGATGTTTAATAAACACTTATAATACAATCATGAAATCCTGATGCTGATACCATCCAGTCCTGCATGTTTATAAACATCTCTGTAGCAGAACATGTGACAACAGTGACCAAGACCTGTCACCTCATGCTCCAATCTCAAATTCTAGTCATAGCATGGAGTATGTTTCTAGGTTTGTTCATGCAAGTCTGATCCAATGATCTGACATTTGTAATAAAGTTTTTGAGAGTAGACTCTTGATCATCTAGTGTTTGAATGAAGAACAAGCAGCAGTCTATTTTCTTTCTGACAAACTAATATACTAGTAGTGAGTATTGCTGTCGCTTCACAGCAATAGGACACAGGTGAAATTTCTGAAATTTCCTTTACATCCTGAACAATTATTCTCCACTAAATGGAGACTACAATGCAGCAGCCCCACTGCATCATGTTGGTTCAGCTCTCGTGGGGTATACTGAGTAAGATAAGAGAGCCTGGCTAGTCTCAGATCACTGAACAGTCATGGCCTCAGAACTGTATCTGAATTACTTTTACTTTTGCATGCCCAACCACTAATGGCTTATTGATTGTGTATGTAGTATTGAGTGCAAATGTCTATCTCAATCACTCTGCCTCTACATCTTACTCTATCTCCATCTGCTTATCCTCTCTGGAGAAGGGCCAGGTCTGAAGGGACTGGTACACTCTGAGGTTTTAACAGCACAGAAATCAGTGTGCCATCCAGATCACACTGATCACACATCCAGATCCTGTGCTGCCATATTGTTTTATGAGAAGATGGGTAGCAAGAAGTACTGATATGGTCTTATGGTGTCCCCCAACAACATTATGTAGATCTGATATAAGGTCTCCAGAATCCTATTTGGTCTTTTGTGAAACATAGAGTTTATAATGCATAAGCAAGCAATCATGACAGGTCTTTTATAAATACAATCACTATATGAATTGTCTAGACCTGTTTATGTATCTCAATAACAATGTTGCTGGTAACTGTATAATATCTCATAAGGATGATTCTGTCTCTTGAATTAGTTAGGAACCTGCATTGAAAATTAGCATTGTTTTATTTTTATTTTACATACAGGTGACCCCAGTAGCTGGACCTCCAGAAGGGGGCACCAGGGTGACTATTCATGGGGTGAATCTGGGTCTATCTTTCTCTGAAATGGAGGATAATGTGCAGGTGGCTGGAGTGCGCTGTACCCCTAGAGAGGATGGCTACATCATCGCAGAACAGTGAGTCCTTGAATAAGCACTGAACGGAATCTAATGCCACACTGATCTGATCTGTACATTGTTTAAACTAGATTATCTATAGAACCTCAATAATTGTCAGTTATGAAACTGTGTCATGATTAATAAAAATATTTAGCTCATGTTTGATCTGTCTTTAAATAGAATACACTGATATATACAATGTCCCCATTCAGAACATAAAAATCTCTTACAAATACAACACTGTCACTAATACACCGGGAGACAACATAGTTTACAGACTAGCCAAAGTCAGAAGTAACCAATTAGAGTTGTCCTACGGGTAAGATGTGCTAGCCACTCCATATGGGGTTTCAGGGGGGTTCTGCTTTGCTACGCTGAACCAGCTGGCAGTTTTACTCACACTCCAACATCTTCACACAGGAAGTACAAAGAACTCATGATGGGCAACCATCCTGAAGATTATATTCCCAGCCATCTCCAACAGGAATAAAAGGCTAATTAGCGCTGAGACAGACAGGGCTAGTCTTTTTCCCCTGGGAGATTCCTCCCCGACCTACTGGACTTATTTTCTTCGAAACAGACAACCAGTTGGCATAAGGTCATATTATTAATATGATTTACTGACTCACTTCTCTCAGTCACTGAAAGAGGGTGAATATTTCAGCTTTAATTTGTTAAGTTACAGTAAATAAGTTGTAATATTCTATATACAGTACACATACAATATATATACATATATATATATATATATATATATATATGTATATATATTTATAAAGTATATATAAAGCACCAAAAGTATTCACTCACCTGCCTTGACTTACATATGAGCTAATCTGTAAGGTTCAATATGACTTTAGTCCACCCTTTGCAGCTATAACAGCTTTAAAAGGCCTGACACTCAGTCTCCGCTCTAATTTATCCCAAAGATGTTCTATCGGGTTAAGGTCTGGACTCTGTGCAGGCCAGTTCATTCACACCAGACTCTGTCATTCATGACTTTATGGACCTTGTTTTGTGCACCAGTGCACAGTCATGTTGGAAGAAGAAGGTGCCAGCTCCAAACTTTTCCCACAAAGTTGGTAGT
>JAOUQT010000016.1:13361056-13380753 GCA_025769995.1 Xyliphius kryptos | reverse complement strand
CAAGACAGCAAGTCTTTGTGATGTATCAAGAGCCACTTTGGGGTGTTTTGGAGGAGCAAGTCAGGAAACGTTTTCCAACCAGCATCACGTAGTGACCTGGCCACTATTAAAATCCCTCTGACCACTATGCAAGACTTGTATGTGTCATTCCCAAAAGGAATTGGCGCTGTTTTGGCCGCAAAAGGAGGCCCTACACCATACTAATAAATTATTGTGGTTTAAAACCAGGTGTTTAAGTTTCATTGTCTAACCCCTGTTGTTGCTTGATTTTCTCTTGAGTTTTCCTCTGAGGCTTCTTCCGGTGGGAGAGTACAGATGCCCGAGCCACCTGGCTCCTATTTATCTTTAGTTTATGACCAAAACTCTCTTCATATTTACTATCAGTATGGACTGATTTATTCACAAGAGAGAAGCAGCAAATACTTTGTTTATTTGAGAGACGAGCTGATTTCTCTGAAAACAGTGTGTCTTGCGACATCCCAACAGTGTGTCAAGTGCATCCCATTCCGGAGGAACCGAGTACAGAGGATGCAGAGCTGGTGCTAAGCTAACCCTGTAATTGTTACAGTGAAGGAGGTTTTCTGCTGTTGGGACATTGAACTGGCAGCGATGAGTCTGAGAACCTTTTATGTGTAGTGGGAACTGCATGTGACATCACTCACGCAACATTGCAAGACTACAGACAGCACCCGGACATTTTTTTTGCTACGTCTGCTGATTTCAGCCATATTCCACACTCATATATTACCCTACAAGTAAAAACAGGTCAGTTGAAATTTCCTATAGAAATGTATATGCATATATACTGCCACACCACTGCCACCACAAGGAACATTCGACCACAACATAATTTACCTACAGCTACAGTTCAAACCCCTGAAGCTGGAGAAAATTGCCTCTGGAGACAGATCCTCCTCTACAGAACTGTTTTTCTTCCACTGACTGGAATGCATTTTAGAAATCATGGGGCAAAGATGTTGAGGGATCACACACTGTGTTACAGACTACATTATCTTTTGCATAGACATTGCTGTTTCCAAAAAGAACTGTACGCTTTCATCCTATTAACAATTAACAGTAGTTAACAGAAATTACCATTAGCAGTTAGGATTAGCTAATAACTAAAATCAATGTTCCATTTTACTTATTGTTAATTTTCTATTACAATGAATGGTGAAAAGAATATAAATAATAATAATAATAATTTTTGCGACACATATAATGATAAATAAATGTACAAATATGAATATAACTGTAATTCAATGTGAAAAATATAAAATATATAGACATTATCTTCTGGTTAGTGATCACATAAAAAGTGTTTATTTGACATCAGTCCCTGGATTGAACAAAACAACAGGACAGAATAGAACACTCAGTGTCTGTGCATTTATGTCCATTGTTAGTGTAGGTCATCTGACCACAGCTCAGAATAATTTGTCATGGTTAACATATGACCACAACTGTAAGAATCAAGAATCGTGGATGTTAGTGTGGTTAGTGAGAGATTAATAGTAAATACAGAATAAGATGATAGTGTTATAATGTAGTGCAATACAGGATACATTATTTCTACTACTTCATGTGTGTGTGTTTGTGTGTGTGTGTGTTTTCTTGCTGACAAAGTGTGAAATTTATTTTACAGATTCTGTTGTTTGTGTAGTAATAACTTGCTACCCTTATTACTTTCCTTTAAGCTAGTGTGTACATTTTTCTAAACTCTCACTCTTTGTCTCACTCTATGTCTTTCTCTGTCTCTCGGAGAATGAAAACGAGAGCTTTGTATAAAGCCAGTTTATAATCATTGTTTTTTTTTCCCCTGTTTGTCTTAGATTTTATCAGTGAAATGTAATAATATATCAAAGTGGAGCTGCTGAGTTCCCAACAAGAGTTCAGTCATGATGTGAAAATAACTTGCGGTGGGAGAGTGGAGGAATGTTGTCTCACACTAGGAAATTATTTGGGACACAGTAACATTGTGGTATCTCTCTCTATCTCTTTGTCTCTGTCTTTCTGTCTCTCTCATCTCTCTCTGTCTGTTTTTCAGTCTCTTTTCTGTCTATCTGTAGTTTTGCAAGTAAATATCTGAATCTGATAGGAATACAAAGACGTCTCTGTTTCTCACTCCTGATGCTTGAACGTGTTTTGACATTGTGTGTATTTGTGGTTGTCGCTATGTAGGTGTGTGTTTCTACGAGAAGACTAATGAGACTTTCAGCCATCCATATCGGCTAGGAATGGACCGCTAGTAGGAAAAAATGTCCTGTATGTTAGTCCTTCATTGCAGAGTTCTTTTAAATGTAAACATAGACGCGCCCATAAACATAGTGTGTAACTGACTAATAAAACTGTGTTGTTCATTAAACACACTCAATTAAAAAAAACTGCAGAAAATGGCAGAGCGATATAAAGAAAGTGAGATTATCTTTTCTTTCATTCAGGCACAGAGTGGCATTAAGAGGGAGAGAAGTCGTTCTTCTCCCGGGTTGAGGGGATCTCATTTAGTCATGCAAATAGCTTCCATTAATATTTTCCTCTGTAGGAGTGTGTTATGTTGCTTGGGGCGGCACATATGTGAGTGTGTGTGCTCGCTAAGTCGGGTACGTTGCTCCTGAGAGGCTCTTATGCAAGTGTTTATGAGACATCTTGCAGATAATGGATTTTAATGGATAATTTTAGGAAATATTTTCCTCAAACCCTAAACCCAACCCCAGCCCCAACCCTAACCTCAGCCCTAACCTTAACCCCAACCTCGGCCCCAACACCTGCCCCAACCCAACCCTAGACCCAACCCTGAACCCCCACTTAATTTCCTTTCTCTTTGCTCTCTAACAAGCTCTGTTATTTTCAGTCTTTTTGTGTCTGCCAAAGCCTGGTCCAATACAAGGTGGGAACAAGTCATATTTGTAAAAAAAGAAAGTTGTCTGTGTGTGTGTGTTTGTGTGTGTGTGTGTAGCTGTCATCTAAGTGGCTGCATGTGATTGCAGGAAAACGAACCTCCATCTGTCCCTGCCTGATGCAAGCAATATTAAACACAGCGGTGTTCAGTGAGTGTGCGTAAGTGTGTGTGTGCAAGTGTGTGTCTGTGTGTGTTTAAGCGAGAGTGTGTGTGTTTATACCATCATTCATTCAGACAACACATACAGTAAATAAAGGTATTGTACTTATTTTGCCTGCAGGGGTGGTAGTGCTCTTGCCTCACAGAAAAAAAGGATTTTATCTCCAGGTGAATCGACTCTGGAAATTTCTGTGTGGAGTTTGCATGTTCTCCTCTTATTGCGGGTTATATGCGGGTTTTCTCCGGATGCTCTGGTTTCCTCCTGCATTCCAAAGACATGTGTGTTAGGTTAGTCTTTTTTTCATCTTTCGGCTTTTTCCCTGTCACCAGGGGTCGCCACAGCGAGTTCCTCGTGTTAGGTTAGTCTATGTCTTTAAAATGGTCCACGTTGAGGGTGCGGTTGTTCCTGCCCTTGTGCTCAGAGTTGTCAGGTGGGCACAGACTGGCCTGTGACCCCATGTGGATTAAGAGGAAGATGAATAAATGATTTAAATTTGCCTGCACCGAATCACACACATACACATACAGTACCTAATCAGTAAAATCATGTGGCATTTGGAAATGTAGGCCTGGTCAGTATAACCTGCTGAAATTAAAACTGAGCAGCAGAATGTAGCAGAACGATGATTAGAGTGATTTTGAAAGTTGCATGATTGTACATCAGGTTCCAGTGAATGTCAAATAACCAGACTGCTTCCAGCTGATAGAAGGCAACAATAACTTAAATAATTGTTTTGTTACAACAAACACTCGTTACAACTGCGATACAGAGAAGAGCATCTCTGAATTTAAGGCAGACCTTGTGTCTACTACAGAAGATCACACTAGATGCCGCTACTATCAGCGAAGTACTTACAGGACTCATACTGACTCAAACAGACTCTCATATACGTAGAATTTCACAGAATTACACATACTCACACACTCTCACAGACTTACACACACTCTCACAGACTTACACAGACTCTCACAGACTGACACAGAGTCTCACAGAGTCTTACAGGGTCACACACACATTCACAGAGTCTAACAGACTCACTCTCACAAATTCACACAGACTCACATAGAATACCACAGACTTACACAGACTCACATATAATCTCACAGACTCACACAGACTCTAACAAACTTACACAGAGTCATACAGACTATCACAAACCCACACAGAGTCACGCAGACTCTCATAGACTTTCACAGACTGACACATACTCACTCACACAGACTCACACAGTCGCACAGACTCACACAAACACACAGACACTCACAGAATCTTACAGACATTTATTTCCGTCCTGGTGCGAAGTTTCATGTACTGGGTACTGAACTGAATTTGTTCGGTAAATATATTTATTAATGTTTAATATGGTTGAAATTCAGGAATGGATGTATAGTTATAATGTATGTAGTAATTAGTAGAGAAAGTGATACGTGCTGAAGATGATATAGAGTGTATTGATAAGTCACTGTATGAGTGTGTTCTTCATAACGAGAATGATTTATTCATGGAGATTACAGATATTAACATTGTGAGATCACATTCTCTTACTCTCACTGTATATTCATGCCTCCAATCTTGTATTGAGAGTCATTTGTCCTACCAGATAATGGATTGAACAGTTACACTTCACTCTTCACTGTGTGTGTGTGTGTATGTGTGTGTGTCTGGGGGCGATATATAAGGAGGAAAGTTATTAGTATTCCAGCGGCGTGCTGATTTCTTGTAATGAGAGAGTAAATCTGTATTTTTCATCTTTGTTAACCACTCCTGTCCTGATTCTGTTTGTTCTCTCTGTTATGTTCCCACTCTTATTTCTTCTTCTCTTTTTATTGTTTTCTTGTCTTCTTTTCTTTCCTCTTCTCAACAGAAACAACAATTCATTGTCATTTCAAAACAAAGTGCTTTAATCTGTGAGTGTGTTTAATACAGTTCATATGGTGAAATCTGTGTGTATGTGTCCTTTACATTGCTTTAAATTAAAGATTAATCCTAAATGGACAGAGTGAAAAATGATAATGTGTGAATAAGACTGAGAGAATGAAGTACTGCTGCCTCTATCATCTACATCTATAGATCACCTCTGGTACTACAGCCATTTTCCTAGTGGAAGAACAAGACATCCCTGACTCTACTCTGAATTCTTATAGTATAGTTTCTGATTTCCAGTTAACAAACCTGGGATTGCTATTTATTTTATATGTAAAGAAATAAAAAAATCATCTTTTATTAAAATGCATGTATATTTACTGAATCAGTAGATGTCAATGAAATCCTGTGTTTCACCTGTAACATGTTATTACAAATGATAAATCAGCACAAAGAGATCATAAAATCTAAAAATATATAAAAATCATAGAAACCGATAACAACAGATAGAAACAGATAATAACAGATAGAAACAGATAATAACAGATAGAAACAGATAACAACAGATAGAAACAGATAATAACAGATAGAAGCAGATAAGAAAAGATAGAAAATATATTAACAGATTGAAAAAAGACAGAAGTAGACATGAACAAATAGAAAAACTGATACAACAACTCATCAGAGAAGCGTGATTTTAATCAAAATTTTAATCACGCTTCTTTGTCTTCTACTCCTTCCACCTTCACACGGTATGTATCCTGTCCCACCAGAGATGACAGAGTATTGGACATGGGAAATCAGATCACAACCTAGTCCATCTCCAGCCTGTGTACATAGAGAACCCGTGATCTGGAGAGGCCTATAAACCATTTCAGACCACAAGAAACATGACCTCCGGCTGGTGGGGGCCAGAAATGAGTGAATCTGTTTTTCAATAGGTTTGATCACTCCCCTCCCCCAATTCAGACACCTCTACTTCAGCCTTTGTCTTCAATGACACAAGTGTACGGCTGGTGACCTCCCCCACAGACATCAACATTAGCATGTCTTCCAGATCACAGCTACACCTCTGGTTCCAGAAACAGCAGACACACACCTGGAAAATCTGATTACTCTACAGCCCCATGCTTCAACTTGACCCTCACAGCAATCTAGGTGATAAATGAGCTCAGGAAAATTAAACCAAGAATAGGTCTGAATAACATCAGTTACGGCTTCTTAAGTGCTGTACTGAACAGCTGATTTGAAAGTTTGAATTCATGTTCAACATGAGCCTAAGGCTGAGAAAAACATCATACGGCGTACAGGTGCCTAAGACACCACATCTGAAAGACCTAAACAACTGGCCGGTGGTTCTGACATGACACTTGATGAAGACATTGAAAAGTCTGGTGCTTGTCCATCTTTGCTCACTAGTGAGTTCATCGCTGGATCCTCTTCAGTTTTCTTACTAGCATGGTTTTGTTGTGGATGATGCTGTCATGTACCTGTTGCACAGATCTCTTTCAACACCGGTGAATATCCTAGGAATGGGCATTGACACTTATATGTACCTGGGTCTTCACCTCAAACTGGACTGGTCAGACAACACTACTGCACTTTCTAAAAAATGATAGAGAAGACTTTATCTACTGAGGTGAATAAAGTCATTTGGGGTGCAGGGGCCACTCCCTAGGACTTTTTTTTGTCACAGTGGTGGCATCATCCATATTTTATGGAGTGGTGTGCTGGGGCAGCAGTGCTGGGTCAGACAGGAACAGACTACCCAAACTAATCAGTAAGAACAGCTCCGTCCTGGGGGAACTTAAAAGAAGCTTTATTAGCATGACAAATAGGGGCATTCATCTTGCCAAAGCTTAGTTACAGGAGAAAAAATAATACAAGTTGCAATAAAAAGAACAAAATATTATTTACACAACTATAAAATAAAATACAATAAAATAAAGCAGTATTACAATATAATAAAGTATAAGTATAATAAAAAATAGTGCAAACATTAACAGTAAAATGTAAGTATTTACAATACAAATGTATTGATTACAAATGTATTGTGTGTGTGTGTGAGTTTGAGACATGGTTACCCACAGTCCCTGGTGGCAGGTGTGTGTATAGTGCTGCTAGTGTGCAGCTTTCTCTGTGATCCCGCAGTAGGTGGGGCACTTTGTCGTGGTCTGGGATGGAGTTAAACTCTGGGATGATTTTATTAAATTTGGGGAAGAATTGGGAGTGGATGTGTTGGTACCTGGGACACTGTGTGAGGAAGTGTAGCTCTGTCTCTACTGTACTGAGAGTGCAGTACTGGCACAGCCTTTCCTCTTGAAGTAACTATGTCTGGGTATGGTGCCATATGTGGTGGCCATATTGTGTGTGCTTAGTCTGTACCTTTGTTAGGGTGTTTGATATTGTGCTCAGATAATCTGCTACACTTTAAGGCCTGCCAAATAACACTGTATTTTACAGTTGAGTTTGCAGGTTTTCTCTATTCCTGAGTCATTCATGTGTTAGTGTGTTGGTTTGTTTAATTGGTGTATCAGTACAGTGACATAGGACCAGTTAGATGAAGTGACTGGTATCTTTACTCAGCTCTTGAATCCTTAGACCTGCAAGTGGTGGGAGATAGGAAGATGTTAAATAAGCTAGCAACTCTTATGAGCATTGAAATCCACCCCATGTATGAGACACGGGCACGGGACAGCATGAAAGTGATACATTTTGCCACTATGTTTAGCATACAGCGGAATTGGTCCTCTGGATTTAACCCATCCGTGCAGTGAAACACACATACACACACACAGGGGAAGTGAGCACACATGCCCGAAGCAGTGATCAGCCAGCACAGCAACTGGGGGTTAGGTGCCTTGCC
Organism: Xyliphius kryptos; assembly: GCA_025769995.1. Lineage (NCBI taxonomy): Eukaryota > Metazoa > Chordata > Actinopteri > Siluriformes > Aspredinidae > Xyliphius > Xyliphius kryptos. The sequence goes on along the minus strand of JAOUQT010000016.1, from coordinate 13,372,965 downwards.
CAAGGGCTCTTCAGCCATGACTTGTCGGTACTTGGAATCAATCCAGGGACCTTCCGGTCGCAAAGCTGGTTCCTTAACCACAAGCCTACGACTGCCCCATCTTCAGTAACAGGGTGCGTCACCCTAAGTTTGTTAGGGTGCGGTACAGCAAGTTGTTCATTACTGCTGCAGTAAGACTGTACAATCAGCACTGCTCTCAGTTAAAACCCAAATTGACAATTACATTCCTAGAGTTCAAACATCATAAGTGTAATACTTTATTACTGTACAAAAATAGAAACAGATAGAAACAGATAGAAACATTTATAAAACAGATAGAAACAGATATTATGATTGTGTTGGTGTGTTTAATTTGTGTATGTGCCTGTGTTAGTGGTGTATCAGTACAGCGACTCAGGACCAGTTTTATGAAGAGACTGATATTTTTGCTCAGCTCTTGACCTGCAAGTGGTGGGAGATAAGCGGTTGTTAAATAAGCTAGCCACTCCTTTGGACAATGACTCCCACCCTATGCATGAGACTTTAGAGTCTCATGCTGCCTGTGCCTTTAGAGTCCCACCCTATGCATGAGACTCTAAAGGCACAGGCAGCATCTTCAGTTATAGGGTGCGTCACCCTAAGTGTCTTAGGGAGTGGTACCGCAGGTCGTTCATTCCTGCTGCTCTCAGTAAAAACCCAAATTGACCTATTACACTGGTACAGTTCAATCATCATATGTGTAATACTTTATTATCTGTTGCATTTGGTATTATATGTCGTGTATATAATTCACATTTTTATCTTTGTGTATACAGTTTTTCTTTAAAAGATAGAAACAGATAGAAACAGATAAAAAAGATAGAACAAGATTTAAAACAGATAGTCAGATAGAAACAGAGAGTAAGTAATAGAAACAGATATAAAACAGATAGAAATAGATAAAAACAGATAGAAACAGATAAAAACACATAGAAACAGATAAAAACAGATAGAGAGAGATGAAAAACAGATGTAAAGCGATAGGAACAGATGTAAACAGATAGACACAGATAGAAAAGCATATAAATGATAGAAACAGAAAAATCATAGAAACAGATAGAGACAGAGAAAAAAATAAAAACAGAAAGAAACAGATATAAAACAGATAGAAACAGATAAAAATATTTTGGTAAAAAGATATAAACAGATAAAAAAACAGAAAAACATAGAAACAGATAGAAAACAGAGAGAATCAGATAAAAAACATAAAATCAAGTAAAAAAAGTGATAGAAAGAGAGAAAAATTGATAGAAATACAGATTTAAACAGATAAAAAGAGATATAAGTATAGATAAAAAATCAGATAAAAACAGATATAAGCAGATAGGAACAGATAGAAAGAGATAGAAACACAAAACAGCATCAGATAAAAAAAACAGATAAAACAGATATAGACAAATAGAAACTGATAGAAACAAATAGAAAAACAGATAGAGACAAACAGTAACAGATTAAAAACAGATTAAGAAACAGATAAAAGCAGATAGAACAGATAAAAAACAGACACAGATAGAAACATATAGAAATGCATATAAAAAGATAGAAACATTAGAAATATGTAGAAACACATAGAAACAGAAAAAAAACACATGGAAATAGATAGAAACAAATAAAATCAGATAAAAAATAGAAAAAGAAAGAAAAACAGAAAGAAAAACAGATAGAAAAAAGATTGAAACAGATATAAACCGTTAGGAACAGATAGAAAGAGATAGAAACTGATAGAAACACATAAAAAATATAGCATCAGATAAAAAACAGATAGAAACAGATAAAAAAAACAGTTAGAAACAGAAACGCATATAAAAGATAGAAACGATAAAAACGTAGAAACTGATCGAAATATATAAAATCAGATAAAAAAGAGAGAAACAGGGAGAAAAACAGATAGAAAAACAGACTGAAACATATAAAAACAGATAGAAAATAGATCAAAAATCAGATAAGACAAAAACAGATATAAACAGATAGTAACAGATAGAAAGAGACAGAAACTAATAGAAACACATAAAAAACAGCATTAGATAAGAACAAATAGAAACAGATAAAAGCAAATAGAACAGATAAAAACAGATAGGCACAGATAGAAACGTATAGAAATGCATATAAAAAGATAGAAACGATAAAAACATGTAGAAACAGATAGAAACAGGAAAAATCACAGAAACAGATAGAAACATATAAAAACAGATATATAGAAATATTTCTCTCTGAATATCAGAACAAATATAAACAGATATAAACAGATACAAACAGATAGAAATGCATATAAAAAGATAGAAACAATAAAATCATGTAGAAACAGAAAGAAACTGGAAAAAACACATAGAAACAGATAATAACAAATAAAAAAAGATTAAAAACAGAGAAAAAATAGCTACATAAAGGAACAATTAGAAACAGATATAAAACAGATATAAAACAGATATAAAACTGATAAACAGATAGAAACAGATACTCTATGTCTTTTTACAAGAAAATTCTACATACAGTACATGCGTTTGTGTTCAAACCCAGTTCACAGTGCTTCTTAAACCCGATATAGTTATTTAAAGAGTGAAATGTGTCTACACAAGCGTGTTTATTGCTATGATGATGGTGTCACGATGTTTACAGAGTACGAAAATCATACTTAGCTAGCAAGGTGTAAGGAACCCTCATTCTAACTGTGTGTTAAACTATGTCGTTCCTAACGGTAAGGGCAAGATTACTATATATAAAGAGAATGATTAGTTTTGTAAGTTTACTGAAATGAACAAGGGTTGCCAGGTCCGAGTTCAGGTGGGGTTTGGGGTTAGTTGCTAACAATATTATTAAAAACCAGGGCATTTTGGGTAGAGTAAATATTTCTGGACACACTGTTAAAACAGTACCTGCCAACCCTAATGAATAATATTGAGTTTTCCTAAAATATACTGTAAAATCTAAAAAAAAAACAGAACCTAAGATTAAAACATGCCATGAACAAAGAAATTGAACAATTTTGAAAAATATGTTTCACAAAGGTGATTTTCTGTTTTTTTAGGACTGAGTCTGTGGCTGAGAAGATGCTCACCAACTGGTTTGCTTTCCTCCTTCACAAGTTCCTCAAGGTAATATTAATAATAAATGTTTTATACTCCCAGATACAAAGAAATGGTTGTACACACTGTATCGTGTAGCTATAAAGCCTTTTATGTTTAAATAAGATGGTGGGTGTGATGAAAGGGTCTTGAACTGAATTTCAGCTAATCCACCCATTCAGCTAAACTCTGAGTGCTTTCTTTATTCTAAGCTGTACTGATATTTTTTATAGCTGACGAGAAAGACAGTAGTTTTATTTTAATTCATAATACGGACCTTCAGGTGACATAATAACAATGTAAGTAACAAACTGACCAATAGCTAATGCTATGAAGAGCTGAGCATTTAATACAATTGGTCTAATGAGAGGAACACATTAGATTTTTGTAGCCTTATTGCCTCTAACAGATAAATAAAACATTGACCCTTATAGCTGTTCATACTGACTGCAAAAAATTATTTGGAAGCTTGTGCAAACACTCTTAACATATGTAAAATATTTATTTAAACACGTACATGGCTCTCTCTATATTCCTAATAAATGTTCGTTGTCCTAAACATTTTCAATGCACGTACCTATAAAGTAAGACACTAGAGACACAGATTAGAAACACACAATTGATGTGGAACATCAGATATCGATCAGTCATTGACATCACTGAATGTCACCTTATTGCTTACAGTCGACAATGTGAATATTGGTCAGTGCTGATGTTCAGCTGATATACATCTGTGCAGCCCTTCAATTGTATTTGATTGCAGTACAAATGAAATGAAACAGTAGCCTTCCTGAAGGAATCTTATATTTTACATATGTTTACACGCTCCTGTTTTCCCTTTCTCATGTTTTCTGTGTAGGAGTGCGCCGGAGAGCCTTTATTTATGCTGTACTGTGCTATAAAGCAGCAGATGGAGAAAGGACCTATAGATGCAATTACAGGAGAAGCTCGCTACTCACTCAGTGAAGACAAGCTCATACGACAGCAAATAGAGTACAAAACACTGGTCAGTTTCTCAACACTTTAACACATACTGCAATGGGACATGATATTTGAAGTGGTGGTGACATACAGTATATGTGTATGCATCATGTATGTACTGTTTCCTGTGTGTGTGAGAGTGTTTGTGCTCAGGCAGACTGTTCATTAAGCCCTAATACCCTGCTGAAACTGAAATTGGGCTCCTGCAGTGGGTGTGAAATTAGATTTCGGAGACCAGCAAATGGCCTTTCGATCAACCTTGACATATACCCAAAGCTCGGCTCTGCCAGTGCGCTCTGACTGCATATTACTCATCCAAATAATAATATCATCTTCATCAACCACATCCTTGTTTTTTTCTTATTCTTTTTCAGATTTTGAACTGTGTGAATCCAGATAACGAGAACAGTCCGGAGATTGCAGTAAAGGTGCTGAACTGTGACACCATTACACAGGTGAAAGAGAAGATACTGGATGCCATCTACAAGAACATACCATACTCTCAAAGGCCCAGGGCTGTAGACATGGACCTGGGTAAGTAGGTCTTGGACCAGGAAATCGTATGGATAATTCCTTTTTTCTGTAACTGGACATTTACACAATTGTAAGGATCTCATCTTCATGTAAATCATATTGTCATCGGCATTAAGGGATGTATTCCATACACGCTATTAAGTAAGTTATCAGTCAGCTACTCCATGCACAGCGTAGGGGCTAAGAGAGTGAGCAAAGTCTTATGCGTGTTCACAAAAACATTTTGTTATAATGCAGTCTATAGTGTAAGCAACACAGTATGACATACTCCATAGGAACTGAATTAAGATTCTAGACACAGTCTTCATAATTTGTATATTAATAAACTGCTACTATAAGACACTCATATGATTGTAAAACAATTGTAGTGTACAACAATACATCTGATTAACATACTACAAACTTAAGTTATATATATCATCTATCGTTTAATTTTAATAATTTTTTATTGTAGTAAACTGCTACTTTAAGGCACTCATATCATGTAACAGTAGGCTAAGCTAGCAGATAGTGTCATACCTAGCCATATATGAACCGAAGCATGTGGTTCATTTACAGTGCATCCGGAAGATATTGACAGCGTTTGACTTTTTCCACATTTTGAGTTTCAGCATTATTCCAAATAGATTACATTCATTTTTATTGTTTATAATTTATTTATATTGTAATAAACTTCTTCTGTGAGACATTTATATAATGTAAAGTTATAAAATACTTATACAATTTGAATAGTGAATAGAGAAACAACCGATAAGAATGTTTATTTTCATAATATATCATTCAGTTTAACGTATCGTAAAAAACGTATCATTTTTGTCCATTTATTAGGGCCTAAACAATAGAGGTGCAGATAGAACCCGCACTGGAGTGCAAAGCCCTATGGTTTTTGGTCCGTTTCTTAGGGCCTAAGCACCGGATGTGTGAAAGCCATATTGATTTTAGTCTATTTTTATTATTAATATTATTAGGGCCCAAGCAACAGAACTACTTTGGCCAAATGTGTTTTTAATTCATTTATTATTATTATTATTATTATTATTATTATTATTATTATTATTATTATTATTATTATTATTATTATGTGTTATCTGTAATATACTCAATATTAGTTCAGTGATTATCAGTAAAACTAAATCTGTAATAAATTACAGTTTATTTTGTAAATCTTTCAGTTTATAAATTAATATTTGTTTATTTTTTCATTAGGAATGGAATATACAGTTTTCCCATTGCATTTGTGTAGATAGAAATAAATGATATTTATTACGAGGATTTAACGTTTTCTCAGTAGTTTTAAACACACTGATATTTTAAACACAACAGTATACAGTATATACTTCACAGAACACATCAAATTCAACATTTTTTCCTTATTTCTTACAAAACCTTCATATCACTGCAGCACAGCAGCAGTCCCGATTAGACTTCCAGCTCCAGCACCATGTAATGACTGTAATATTGGTCCTTGAATGGCTTGATTTGTCTGTTTTTAGATTATTTACACCACTTGCTTTCTGCATACATTCTGTAGCTTTCTTGCTACTTCTCTTTCATCTCCCATGACAGCACAGGTTTGAATCCAACATGGGTCATGGATTCTCTCTCTCTCTCTCTCTCTCTCTCTACTGAAGTACTGAGATACTACAACAGTTTTCTCAACAACAAACTGATCTCATCATGACTTGCTGACTCATGCAAAATGATAATAGCTGACAATAAATAAAATGATTAAGAAAATAGTAATTTATATAATGTTTTACAAGTGAAACTCTGACCCTGTCAGCCATTATATAAGAGCTGTTGAATAGAATCAAATCATTTGAGACCAACCCATCACTAGCAACATAGCCTGAGGAACTGCTTACATTGCAATATTTTGGGATCTGGAACTGGCACGGCTTTGTGTGTATGTTTTTCAGTTATCAGAAATAAAGGTATTAGTTCAGTCATTTTTCACTGGCATTTTTTACCAATCATCATCTGTGTTCAGAAGAGCCTAATTAAGACCATTCAAGAAAGGGCATGTAGTTTCCCTCTAAACCTGTCTTATTATTTGTCAACACGATGCAAGGATTTATTTATTAATGCATGTGTTGGTGTGTTTATTTATCCCAGAATGGCGTCAGGGCAGGATGGCTCGAGTGGTCTTGCAGGATGAAGATATCACCACTAAGATTGAGAATGACTGGAAGAGGCTCAACATGCTCATGCACTATCAGGTAGGAATAAGTTGTGTTTAAAAGCTGAAAGCTAGTTGTGCGGTAATGTTGCTAGTCAATATGGACTAGATTTATTTTTGACTATTAAAAGAGATTCAGAGTGTGTTTTTTTCCCAGTCCACAACATCCTGATATCCTGGTTGTTAGCATATCAGACTGACAGAAAACTGGCTACCAGTGAGATTATAAAAAAGTTCTGATTGCTGTTACTGCTGAGTGTACAATATGCGGTACAGACTGTGGCAGATGAGACTGTTCTAAGATACTTTATGTAATGACATTACTAGTACAGATTACCAGGTTTGGACATTGTTATAAAGCAAGATGTTCAGAACTACAACGGAAGCTCAGCTTCTCTGTAGATGGGAATTGGCTGTACTGAATGCTAGGCCTCTGCATGATGACTGAAGGAACAAATTGATTGGATCATTTTGTTCACTCCTAGGGTTGCAACGGCAGACAAGAGATTTTGAATCTCAGTGAGTTTTCCCATCCCATAAAGCACAACTGTTGCCAAATTTACATTTAATATTGTAAATATGATTATTCTTTTTCTTTCGGCCTTTACCTTTACCAGGGATTGCCACAGCCAGCTACTTGCATATCTACATTGAGCACATTATAGATACTGTATAATATTTTGCATACTATATAATAGTGTATAATATTGTCACCTTCCTAAAATAATGGCCTAAGTCATTTTTTGCCTAAATCACCTCCTCACCATGCTGTCCACCTCTAGTAAAATCGCCTGTGTTCTTAGTTTAACAGATCATTCTACCACTGTAATAAAATGGCCTATGTCAAGAGTGAATTATAAGCGACATAAATAATATTTAAATGAAAAACTTGAAAAAAATTACTTAGGCCATTATTTGGAGAAGGTGATGATATTGTAAGTATGATTAATTTATAATACTTTATTGTTCTTGAGTTTGTTCCTTGTTTCAGTTTTTTCAGAAAATAATAATGTCTTAAAGGAAAACTATCTAGCGTGGTGTGCATAATGGCAGGAAAGACATTGATGTTACATTCAAGTCATTACTTGCAGGGAAACCCAGGGTAAACTTTGTGATTTCTATACACAAGTAATGTTATAATTTACTAATTTTATTTAAAAACCCCTGTTTAGAAACCACCAGCTGCCACTGGTCTGTGGGTGAGTCTATGGGTGGTCTATGAATGCAGTAAGAGGCAAAAATGTATTGGCTTTTATTATTTTATGGAGCATGAAAGTCGATGTGTAGCTTTTTCTCTAGAACGGCTTGGCCATTATGCGTGTGTAACTTTGACATCCTGATTTTTCAAAGTGCGATTATATCCTTGCCCAAAGTTTAGCTCTACACTCTTACATTACCCAAATAAAGTTCTCTCCTGTTTCTCTCTTAAAGGCACATAAATAACTCCCTGTCTCTATCTGTCCTCTAACAGCAGCATGCCTGAATAGTTGTTTTTCCAATTCTGACTCATGTCTCTCCATCACAGTTCGCTTCATCACCTGTTTTATTACTGTCATTATCAAGAATGAAAGCCGTGCAGACGAGAGACATGAGTCGTACTCTATCCCTGTCTACAGAGTTTGACTTTGATTTATTTTGATTACTTTTATTGAAATTTTTAGGGAAATTATTCTCTGCATTTAACTCATCTATATGTGAACTTTGTTTTTTTTCATAGCAGTTTGCTACCCTCATTAAGGCGCACGTGGAACAATTTGGGGGGATTTTGGGGGAGGGGGGAGTTTGTTTAACGCCACTCTTTGCTTAGAGTGGGGATTGAAGTCAAAGTCAAGTCAAGTAAAAGTAAATTTTATTAAACCATCGAACTCTTGATCCCAGCCCTCTACCATATCAGTTTAGCCATGATAGACCCCTAATTGAGTTGATGATAGTGCTGAGGAGATTTGAGTTCACATAAGTGTACATTCTTAGTTTAGAATCTGAGATATTAAACAAAGTACAAAGAAAAGAAAGGTACAGGAGATTTGAGCGGTAGGTAATCACATTAACAGAGATAGTGTAATTTAGAATGTTGTGCCAAACACCATGTGCCTACTAAAATACATTAGCAATTATATGAATTTAACCACCAGGTGACCCTCATAAATATATAATTAATACAAAATTCCAAGCACTTATCTTCTATGAGCTATTACATTTTTCCTAAGAGAAAGAGGAACTCTAAAACTGTCATCTGAATATCACAAGGTAGATTCGCAGTGATGCCACATCCATCTATTAATATTACTTCTGACCATGTTCACAGGGATGGAGGCATACTTTTTCTAATATCACTCACAGCCATCACACTAGCCAATCAGTGGAACCTGTGAGCTCATGCGTACAGAAGTAATTAGAGTGTGTTACACAGCCCCTGATGTAGCATAAGCAGAAGTTTAAAAATATGAAACTGACTTCAGAAGAAGCACATCATAGGCTTCACCCAATCTGGTTGGTTGCTGTCTCATGGCAGGGGAGAGATGCATGATGTGTGGAAATAGGCCGTGACCAAATAAGGGAGAGAAATCTGGGGAAAATGGAAACAAATGATAATTTTCTCATAATCTAATATGCTCGTAGTCTAATATTTTATAGCAAAGGGCGAAAAGAGAGCAGCAGCTTTATAAATGAAAATGTGATGAGATTTAAAAATTTTCCACTGATTATTGACTAGAAATGCACAAGGGTGATTATTCAGTTAGGTCATGAAATAAGGATTTCATTAGCCTTGATTACATTGCTCTCCGTCTATCTTCATCTTAATTCCAGATTTTTTTCTGAAAACGATGAAGCTGGATTATTATATTAAAATATATTTTATCAAATAATCAGAGGTGAAAGTGTTACCCTTGTGCAGGTTGAATATCATTTAAAGGGTGGAAATATGTCCTGGGGAGGAAGCTGTGCATTTGAGTCTAGTGTAAGAAAAGAAATTAACAATTCTAATGTTCTAAGTTTGAGCTACGTATTGTACCCAGGACTGTATATGGGTGTGTAATGTGCTGAAGTATTTCTTTGAGGTTCTACAGAGGTTCTCTTTGTGCATTGCTGATGGGGACACTTGAATAAGATATGATAATAGGCCATGATGTCACAGCCATGTTGTTTAGAACCCATTTAGAATTATTTTGTTGAATGTGAATTTTCACGCTCTGATGATTAGTTTGGTGCTACTCTTATTAAACTCTCTAAAAAATTCAGAGACTAGTTTGCAAAAGTAGGGTTTTCAGTATAGTATAGCATTTTATGTGTGTGTGAGCTTTATTTTAATACAACACCACATTAAATCTATCTAAACTGTTAATCATCACCAAAGAGTATAAAGGCTATTTAAAACAGTAGAAGCATGCATAGCGGCAAGCTATTATCAGATTGAAGGGAGTGGAGAATTGGACTAAGTAATCAGGTTTTGCATTAATAGCCTAATGCCTCCAGATGTCAAATGCCTCCTGACATATGATTTGCTAATGGTGGCCATGTTTGTTTTGGGTTTTCACTGGACACATTAGTGTCCAGATACAGCTTATCGGTTTCTGGCTGAATCGCGCTCTCAATTCCAGAGTAACACTTATTTGGATGTAACCATGCCCTCTTTAATGGACAAATCCACAACAATGTTTACATTAACAGAATCTTATGTCCATCAAGGCCTTGACGTTTGTTGTAAATATGATAAACCATGTATGAGTTACAGCTGTATAAGTGATTGACGCTTGGCCTTATTATTGATAGATAGGCATGTGGCGGCCATATTAGTTACAAATCTCTAGACTCTTTTGCTGACTATTAAGGGAGCTGATAAGTTTGATATCAAACTTGTTATGATGAATCCAAAATCTAGGGACTAGTTTGCAAATGTAGGTTTTATGTATTATGCAAATTTGCAAAAAATCGGGTGGGTGGAGCCTAGGGGTTATCAAGGCTTTTTGTAAAGGGTAAACACAGGAATAGTTCCAGCCGAAATGTTCACATTTAGGGCTCACGGCTTTGTTTTAGCACCACCTATTGACCGATTGGGCTGAGCCCATGTGCCTGAGTATCAGGAGGGACTACTACCTACAGACCGATTTTCATGGCTGTATGACTGCATGAGGGTTTTAGGGTTGCATGATTCATGTTAGAGCAGAAACAGAAGACAGAGTAGGTGTTTTATCCACATAGGGTCAGGCAATAAATATGTTCTGATTAAATATTTAATACCAGACTGTGTAGAATAATTATAAAACCCGTCTGGATGTGATTGAATAAAAATACTAGAACTAGAGATTTTTCAAAAAGCACTTTTAATTACAATGTTATTTTACCTGATGCAAAGAATAATTCTCCTTAACCCTTAGATGCATAAGTGAGTCAAAAATTACCCGGTGAGTTTGTTTACTTACAATATCCTCATATTGAAATTTGTTATTTCATATTCTATCTGTTCCTCAAAACACATTATTAATATCAGTTCACTTACATTTCTACTTACCATTTATACATTTTATAAAATTCTAACCAAAGTTTCCATAGGTGGGTCAAAAATTAACCGCTTTCATTTCCTGTAGAATTTCATGGAATGTTTGATTCAGGTCATTTGTCAGAACTGCAAACCGTGAGGAGACAAAAAGGCATTCTGTCGACTTTGTGTGGACAGTTACACACAGACAAAGTACAAATTGTAAATAAAAACAGAATGCAATTATGTGGAAGTTTTAAAATCCATATTTTATTCAGCATAGAACATAGATGACATAAATATTTAAGCTGAGAAAATTTTGTGACAACACATCTTAAAAAAGTTGGGACAAGACCATATTTACCATTGTGAGACATTCCCTTTTCTATTCTATTAACAGTCTGTAAATGTCTAGGAACTGAGGAGACAAGTTGCTCAAGTTGAGGGATAGGAAAGTTAACCCATTCTTGTCTAATGTAGGATTCTACTTGCTCAACTGTCTTAGGTATTTTTTGTTGTATCCTCTGTTTTATCATACGCCAAATGTTTTCTATCTGGACTGCAGGCTGGTCAATTCAGTATCCGGACCCTTCTTATGCACAGCCATGATGCTGTAATTGATGCAGTATGTGGTTTGGCATAGTCATGTTGGAAAATA
>JAOUQT010000016.1:13272314-13284958 GCA_025769995.1 Xyliphius kryptos | reverse complement strand
GGAGATTCCTGTCGGATTCTGGTGACAGGAAGACATGTTAGGAAGTAAGCCATTATCCGAGCTGAGGACAGAACGGGAGGTGTGATGGTAATAGGAGTGTGGGGAAACCCCAAAGGTGTGGGGCATCATATATCCAATTTGTTCAGATTCATATTCATCCAGTGGTTCTGTTTTAATGGAAGAAACTGTAGAATATAACACAAAAGTATTTATAAATATAAGTATAAATATCTGTTATAGACACTATTCACTGTGTAATATGCATATTTTATAAATTACACACAACTAGTCATTATATTTAGTGCAGTTAGAAGGTACCTGGAAGAGGCGTGTATGTGAAGTGTTGAGGCTGACTGCGTTTTCGCTTCCCATTGATCACATAGAAGTTCACCTTGGCAGGATGGCAGATGTTTGGGTCTCTATAAGTAGGCACTTCAATAAACAGCATGCTCTAAGAAGGAGATGTTTTCATATTAGTAATTCAAAATTGTACCATTATTCTGGTAAAGTTATGCTGAGTACCTTCAAGACAAAAGAGAAATGTGATATATTTTACATAAAAAAAAAAAAAGTGTAAAGTGTAATAAAGAGTCTAATACTGTAATAGTCTGTAGTCCATTGCCTCCACAACATTCCGATCAGCACTGTGCCAATAGCCTGCACAAAGCTTAGGCACTCTTTTTGTAGCTGATATTTTGATAGAGATGTTTAATTTGATCTATTTTACATCAATCCGAAAATAACATCTTACATAACTGTCACTGTGTTGCTGTTATTTAGCGGTAGTGGCATGACGGGGATTAAAGATCCTCCCTGGAGTGTGTGTGTCAGCTCAGCAGTGTGTGTTTCAGGGGTGTGGCCACCCCGAGTCGGCTTCCTGTTAATGGCGGGCACCTGAAGTTCATTTCTGCTTTATCATTAGCCCATTCATTGCTCTTTGTGTGTACAGCATGTTCTTCTGTGTCCACTGTTTCTTTTCAAGAACTGAGGTGGCATGGTGGTGCAATGGGTAGTGCTCCCCTTTGCTTTCAAACATATACATTCGGATTCATCGTTCTGCCCAAAATTCTTATTCATTTTGACATATAAAGCCGACTCTAACAAAGGGACAGGCAACAGGTGTTACACCGCATGTAGGTAGAAGGTAATTTTTATAGCATTTTTATATACTTACTGTCTGGCTTTTGTCTTTATCAACTGTAGCCTCCAACTCCCATATTTGCTGTCCATCTAGAAATGATATAAAGAGTGAGGGGGGGAAAAAAGAAAAGTGTCCACGAGCATGGATTCATCATGGAAGTTTATTTCCCATAACAATATATATTTTCTTATCCTAGGAGATGAAAAGGTGAATGGCCAGATCTACTGACAGTAAGCATTCAGTGTAACAACTTGTCATGTTACACTGTTAATGAAATAACATGGTTATGAAGTGTGACGCACACTGTGTAACAAATAAGAGTTTTTAGGTAAGAGATGGATACTTCAGTTTTAACTGTACGGTTTAATTCAAAATATGTGGTGTTTTAATGCTATGACTGGGAATGAATGTGAATTTTTTCTGTCAATACTATAACCAAAGGTGAATTTTATATAAAAGATGAATTTGTAATAAAAATGCTATTTTAACGCTCTCAATTAATAATTCTGGGGGCAGGGTGGTTCAGTGTATAGTGCTATGGTCTCACACAATAAGATCCCAGGTTCAAGCCCCAGGTGGGGCAACTCGAAAAAATTACTGTGTTCTCCCCATATTCGCGCAGGTTTTGAAAGTGTGTGTGATTGTGTGTGTCCCTTATGATGGATAGGTGCCCTGTCTAGGCTTGTTCCTGCCTTTGTGCTCAGAGTTGCCGGGTGGGCACCGGCTTCCCCAGTGACCCTAAAACTAGGATTAAGTGGGTATAGAAAATGAATGAATGAATGAATAAATAATTCCAGTATTAATATGAATTACAAAAAACATACAGTAATAAGAATCCCCGTTTCAGGACATTACCCCTACTGATGATCTTGGTGTTAAGGGCTAGGCTCACATTTGAAATCTTGGTGGAAACTTGTGATTTGATATGTTACAATGAGGAAATGGCTTAGTATTATTAGCCAAAAACATCATGTAAATATTTGCAATTCAATACAGTTTGTACAAATCATATCAGTTAATGTGTGTCATTTAGGATATTTTTCCCTGTAGTAAAGGCAAGTGCTAATGTATCATTTGTTCATTCATTCATTTTCTTTTCTGCTTAATCCATGCGCAAGGGCAGGAACAACCCTAGACAGGGTGCCAGTCCATCGTATGGCACACACACACACACTCACACACTAAGGACCACTTTAGCAATGAAAGAAGAGGTAAGATGAATCTATATTGAGTCAAGGTGACATCAGGAGCTTCTTTAACACAGAAAGGAAGGATCAGATGGGAGACACACCAGACACATCACAAATAAACTCACAGCTTGGACTGATGTTAGATAGCAGACAAAGACAATGCCAATAAAAAAGTTATAGCCAATAGTAAATATACCAATATTGAGAATGTTCATTATGATATCAATCATATTTCAACAGGAAATAGAATAAATCATTACAACTACAATTAGAAATGTAGAAAAATGCAGTAGGTTTGCCACCAAGTTGAATGTCCATGCCACCATCACTCCCCCTGTTCAGTGCCCATGAGTATCACAGCTTAGGCCCATTACAATAGAAACGGCACTGGGAGATCAAATCTCTAAATTCAGCTGCTTTCTCTACAATTCCTGGTTCACCTGAAGGTAAAAAACAATATGCTTATCCTGAGGATTTTACTTGTACTTCTCAATAAGTCTATATTCATCAATGGATATTAAATGTAAATATGATTGATTTGATCTCAAAGACATTGAAAGTTTATCTAATAACGTTATTTACAAACTTCTCTATAATAATCATGAATACAGTATGTACTGTAGTAGGTGCCAATTATATACTGCCATGTGTTAAAGATGTTCAAGTATGTTTTACATTTCCAAACATTCATATTGCAACAAAATATATTTATATTTCAGTATAAATTTACAGCCAGGCAGAAATTTACATAACAGAGCAGGTTTTAGTCACAATAAAATAATAAGGGCTGCTGGATTTTGCTTCAAAAAAGCAATTATACACTCAAAGTCTTCAGAAGAACTGTGTCAAATGTCCAAGACATTCAGTAACACTCATCAGTTCTTTACTGTACAATACTGTAATAAAAAGACATGATTTGAGACAAGCTTAAAAAATAGAAAACAGAAAGAACACAAAAGTTTTGTAAAAAGAATTAATAAACTAAAAAAGCCAAAATTTGGTATAGAATGTATTCTTACTCTGAATGTTCTCGACCCACAAAAGTGAATTATTAATATTTCACAATCATCTCGACTACTGCGTTCAAAAGGTGCAGGCTTCTTGCAGGTTCCTAGAATAATGAAAGTTACAGCAGGTGGCAGAGAATTTTTTTACAAAGCTCCTATCTGTCTGTATTTCTGTATGTCTGCATGTCTGTCTGTCTCTTTATTTGTCTGTCTGTCCGTCAGTATATCTACCTATAAATAACATTAGTTCCTACTAGGCAAAGGTGCAAATCTGGTGGGTCATAGGCACTAGAAAGTTGGTAAACTGAGATATTTGGATGTACTATTGAGAGCCGTAACTCCTGTTGCTAACTCTGGACCTCATTTTTAACTATGCCGCTTATGCCAGTCTTAGCGGAATTTTTAATCTGACACATGCCACTGTTCTTAAATCAGTTCTTTAATATGATCATGTCTACTAATTTCTTTCTTTGCTAATTCTCTTAAGGAAAGTAGCTTGCAAGTTTTACAGAACATCTTTTTATACGTCCTTATCATTTTTTGAAAAGTGGTCTATTATGTGATATAGTGCATTAAATATTGATTTAACATATTTTTGTTGTTGTAGGAAAAGTAATGTTTATAATAATATAAGTATAAGGAAATATAAGTTCACTGTGTACTGACTAAATCATGCATAATTCATGAAAATGTATAAGATTTGTACTCAAATGGGACAGTACTGAATGCCAAAGTATAGGATGGGCCATTTATACAGATACATACAGGGTGGGCCATTTATATGAATACATACAGATCAGTCCAGAAACAACTGAATATGACATTTCAATAGGATTATTAATTAGGCAATTCAGGAAAATCGGTCTACGTTTGACAATGAGGTGCATATGGCTTAAATGACTCAGCAGGAAATGGGTATATTCCACTGATATTGGCAGTTTAAAGCAACTTCACAAGATTTGCTTTATTATCAGCTTTCAGCATTTCATTTACGACAGGTGACGGTCGCTATTTTCTTTGTGTTTATGTTTATTTGGTGTTTATTCCAAAGCTCTGTATACAGCTTCTTATTTTTCATGTAATATAATGCATCATTGCGGATTTTATGGGACGAATGCCCAGCTTTGGTGCAGTCCCTGGCTCACTGAGTAGAGTAAAATCAGGAGAAGCCAAAAAAAAAGTCTGGCCAAAAACAGCTGTCTTCTATTCGGGGGGAATTTCAGAAGCATAGTGTTCCAGAGTGTTTTGTCATCCAGAGAAACCCTCCAAAACATAGGCAATCCCACATGGAGCTTTTGTTTCTACAAGATTAGCTATGACAGTACAACAGAAGGGAACCCCGGGCATATTTTTTGTTTGAAGAAGCAAACAAGTGAATGTGAGAGCGAAACAGTTCCTGTTAAAGCAGACCCCAGAGGGTTCATGTCTAAAATGTCTGAAAGCTGCCCTTGTGTTACAAAGGCGGCCTCTGGATTCTCTGAGTCACAGCTACACATCGAGAGTCTAACCATCTAAGTCATAATCCAGACAGAAAATAGGAAGGAGACGTTGCACCTTGGATACATTAAATGTAGGAATTTCTGAGAGGAAACAAACAACAAGCTATGAGTAATTTGGGAAAAAATATGCAATAACAATAGCAGCACTGTATTCTGCAGAATTCATTATTTGCATCTCTTAAGAGAGATAGTATTAGCTACACTGAACAAATATATACAGGTGCTGGTCATAAAATTTGATTATCCTGAAAAAGTGGATTTATTTCCATAATTCCATTCAAAAAGTGAAACTTGAATATTATACACATTCATTACACACAGACTGATATAAGTGTTTATTTTTATTAATTTGATGACATATAACTGACAACTAATAAAAGCCCAAATTCAGTATCTCAGAAAATTAGAATATTGTGAAAAGGTTCAATATTGAAGACAACTGGTGGCACACTCTAGTAAGCTAATTAACTCATAACACCTGCAACAGCCATTAATTGGTCCCGCAATCTAGTTCTTTAGGCTTCACAATCATAGGTAAGACTGCTGACTTGACAGTTGTCCAAAAGACAACCACTGACACCTTGCACAAGCATGGAAAGACACAAAAGGTCATTGCTAAAGAGGCTGGCTGTTCACAGAGCTCTGTGTACATGAAGATTAACACAGAGGCAAATGGAAAGAAAATATGTAGTAGAAAAAAGTGTAGAAGCAATAGGAAAAACAGCACCCTGAAGACGATTGTGGGGGAGATTCACAAAGACTGGACTGCCGCTGGAGTCAGTGCTTCAGGAACCACCATGCACAGACATATGGGTTTCAGCTGTCGCATTCCTTGTGTCAAGCCACTCTTAAACAAAAGACAGCGTCAGAATCGTCTAAAGACAAGTCTGAGTAGTCCAAAGTTAATTTCTCTGATGTAATTTTGCATTTAAAAATCAAGGTATCAGAGTCTAGGGGAAGGGAGGAAAGGCAGAGAATCCATGTGACGGCGATGGTCTGGGGAGCTATGTCATCGGCTAGATGTTTCCAGCAGCAGTGTTGTGCCAGTTCACATTTAACTAGTTAAATGTAAGTTTGCATTCATAGTTAAAAATATTTTAATACCGAACTAGTTCACGTTTAATTAGAATTTTTTTCTTTGCGAGGAATTATACCAGAGGAGGAAAAGTGGGCATTTATAATTTGCTCACTTAATAGCACGGTTTTGGAATAGGATACAGCATACTGGAATCATGCAGGTGAGGCTGCTGGTCCTACTTTGAATTTGTACTGAATTTTTGAAGAGTATTTGACCACCCATTTGATGGTTGGAATGCTGGCTAGCGTTTGCTGTCTTTGGACCAGGGAACGCGACGAGTGGATAGTTACAAGTAAGTGGAACGAGTCAGCCCTGAAGGCTACTTTCTGGTGAGGGATCCAGCCTGAGGTGTGATGAGAGAGGATATCATGAACCTGGATACACTCATTGCCACGGCCATCAGACTGGATGAACTTCTCTGTAACATACCAGTGTCTAACAACCACAACTTCCAGAGAATGAAACCATAGTGCCAGACCTATCCTGAGTGTCACCGGAGAAGAGAGAAAGGTGAAGACAGCACAGACTCTGTTACTACTGTAGAAAGACTGGGAATGGTGTGTGGAACTGTCCCAATCGACCCTAACGTCAGGTCACATCAGTTAACACAGCAAGCACAAACCAATTTAGTGCTGTTCTTAAACTAATTATTAATGTTCAAAAAAGCTATGGCAATCAGGTTGTCTTTCTCCCTGACCTCAGAGACTCGGGTGCTGCAGAAAGCTTTTGAACCACTCCACCATGAAAGAACTGGACATTTCCAGCAGGCCTTGTATTGATTACCGGTGACTTAATAAGCTATCTGTCAGATATCTATATCCCTTGCCGCTCGTCCCATCAGCCCTGGAGCAACTTAAAAAGGCTAATACTTACAACAAACTTGATCTCCGGAGTGCATACAATCTGGTGCAGTTGTGGGAAGGAGACGAATGGAGGAAAGCCTTTAGCACCACCTCTGCTCACTATAAGTATTGCAGAACGTCGTAAGGGCTGGGTTCGGTGCAGAACGTTTTCCAGCAACCGATCAACGAGGTTCTGCCGGACATGGTGGGCAGATGGATCATAGTTTACATAGATGATATCCTGGTTCACTTTCCCGATTTTGTGAGTCATGTCTATCATGTGAGGATGGTATTACAGAGACTGCTCAAGCATCAACTTTATGTTAAAAGTAAAAAGTGTCTATTTAATCAGCAAGAGATTGACTTCTTGGGATACCGGATAGGACCCAAAAGGATAGCTATGGACCAGAGCAAGCTGGAAGCAGTAGAGGGCTGGCCCCAACTCAAGACTATAAAAGATATTTGACGCTTCCTAAGTTTCTTCAATTTCCAAGATTTATTAAGAACTTCAGCACTATTGCTTCTGCACTCACTAATCTGCTGAAGGGAGCACCCAAACATCTTTCATGATCCAAGGAGGCTATGCAAGCCTTCAGTGCACTAAACCGTGCCTTCACCAAGGCCAGTTCTTTCATTATTCACATCTGAGAGGAACTATGATGTGGGAGATTGTATGCTCTTAGCAGTCAAATTGGCCCTGGAGGAATGGAGACATAAAAACTTTGAGTACCTGAATGCAGGCAAACGACTGGATTCTCAGCAAGCCCGATGGGCCTTGTTTTTTACACAGTTTAATCTCACCATTTCATACTGGTCACCCAGGAACTTGGCACACCTTGGAGCTAATAAATTCAATAAATTGGAGCTAATACTGGTGGCCTAGAATGAGTAAAGGCATCAATGAATTTGTCACATAATGCTCAATGTGTGTCCAAGCCAAGACTCCCCGAGCTCTGACAGCTGGGAAATTACTGCCCCTACCTATCCCAGAGAACCTGGTCCCACTTGGCAGTGGACTTCATGACTGATCTCACTCCTTTCTAAGGAAACAACACAATCATGGTCATAGTGGATCGGTTCTCAAAGTCAGTGTGCTTCTTCCCCTTTATTGGTCTCCCTAGAGCTATGGAAACCTGCAAAACTAATATTCCAAAGGGTGTTCGGGTATTTTGGTTTCCTGGAGGACATTGTAAGTGATCGATGTGTCCAATTAACCTCCAGAGTCTGGACCCATTACACAATGTCATTACACAAAGAAGTTCACGTTCATAGTACATATACTTTAATAATAAACTAGTTCTTGTTCATAGTGAGAGGTGGGTAGAATAGCCAAAAATTCTACTCAAGTAAAAGTACTGTTACTTAAGAAAAATATGACTTAAGTAAATGTAAAAAGTAGTCATCCAAAAAAATACTCGTGTAAGAGTAAAATTTTTTTGTTTTCTCACGTTAGATGTTTAGTGTTTGAACGCTGAAATGTCTTTTTTTTGGTAGACACCAAACACATTGCACAATGTAGCTGCTGTTTCACATATGAGGCCAAGGGTGTTCCGGTGTTGCCGACCGGTGCTGATTCACACATATTCATCCGTTTGCTACGACTGAAAATTGTAAACCTCCACTTTGTTCTTTTAATTGGTAAGACATAGTCACGTGGTAGAGCCTTTGGAAATCTCTCTCTCTCTGTGTCTAAATAAAACATTCAAATGAGGTGTACGCAAAGGGGATAAAAATAATGACGCGTTCAAAACAAAAGAGGTAAAAAGAAAAGTAACAAGATAATTGTAGCCAAATGTAGCGGAGTAAGAGTACAGTTTCTTCTTTAAAAATCTACTCAAGTAACAGTAAAAGGTACAGTGATTTGAAACTACTCCTAGAAGTATCATTTTTTTCAAAAACTTACTCAAGTAAATGTAACAGAATAAATGTAACTGGTTACTTCCCACATCTGTAGTTAAAATATTTTAATAATGAACTAGTCCATGTTCTTAGTTAAAATATTTTAATAACAAACTACAAAGTAGTTCATGTTTGTTTTAAAAATATTTTAATAATAACCTACTTTCACATCCATTTTTTTTTCTTAGAAAACGGATTCGAATATTGTTTCTGTTTGTGAATCTTGAAATTGTGTAAAAATGTGTAATAAAAGTGTATAATTAACTCTAGTTCAATAGGAAGCTGGTTTTGTTGAAGATATCATATGTTCACATGATGAAGAATTGACTGGAGTGTAAAACTAGTTTAACACCAGTTATTTTTTATATACTAAGAATTTTTTTTAAATGAGTAAGAGTTTATTTCTCTCCCGGCTCCTACTCACCATGGGTCTTCTCAGTAAACACAACTTTTGAGTCAGCACTGAAATTCTGTCCTATCAGGATCATCTGCTGACCTCCGAGCACCGAACAACTTTCCATGTCCTGCTTCTCCACCATGGGCAGCTCATGGGCAGATCTTTGGGCTGTTGGGAAGCACAAATGTGCACAGTTCGATAAATAATTGCTTTGTTTTCAATAATTAATATTTAAATTATTTTGTTGTGGGTTACTAAATAGCTCTCATATTCTATGCTGAAGAGTGGAGACAGAGTTTAAAGAAACTCTGTGACCTTTGTATAATTCTGGCCTAAGGTTGCTGAATATAAATATAAAATTCTGTACCATTAATCTGTCACTGTGATCTGGTCCCAATGGGTTCTGACTAGTAATGTTATAATCAGATTTGCTAGGGGTGAATATATCACAGGGTAAAGTGTCCTGACTCTAGGAAGATGTTTTAAAGAAAACACATACAGGTACAAACATGCAGAATTGTAATTGCACTATGGCGACCACAAATGCTAAATAAATTGTTTCTGCAAGCGTGTTAAGATTCTGCAGTGTAGCTCTCAGGTGAAAAGAAGCCAAGTCATTTCTCTATAGCTGTGACAACTTGTTCGTATTTGTTCAGCAACAAAAGAAAAGCTGTTAGCTGAACCCATGTAACCATAAAGCAGCCTCTCTTGACTTATCATCTTAAACTCAGATTCAATATCCGCTGAAACAAATTCAACCCAATAACAGTGACCTTTGGACAGATGTGCAGAGTGAGTCAGTCAGGTGAATAATACTTAGGAAATAGGGCTCCTAAATAAGGCACTGACTGCTAGCCGGTACTGAGTAAACAGGCGATTGCATTATCCGGGCGATGTCAATTTATGAGGTATGAAGGCATCCTGTTTCTGCTCACTCTTCCTCTATTTTATTATGAATGCGCAGTGTGCACTCCGATTGTGTTTTTCCGTTTGCTTCAAATCAATCCCAGCAAAAACACAGGAATTATAATCCAGGAGAAATTCTATGTGAAAGTGAAAGTGATAGATTTTGCCTCAGTGTATGAAATTGCACACTAAAAAAACAAGACAAACAAAAGCCATTCCACTCACAGCACTCAATAGGATGCGAGGCCACTTGGAGAGACAAGTATTGAGCCCCTGGCTGGGGAATGTGGATGCGGAAGACCAGACGCACTCGGGTATTCTTCCGCCCAATGTCTGTCTCCCCTTTCCGCAGCTCTATATCGGCATTCCTGAGCTTCAGAATACCAGCACAGTCGATTCTACGAAGGAGTTAACAAAAGTGGTTAACACAAAATTATTTTTAATTTTAAATCCCCCACTCAGGCTCTCGGGTAATTAAACTTGCCTAGGATATTTTGACTTGGCTGGACAAGATACACAGTGGGAGGTGTATACTGTACATAATAAAGGTATGTTTCAGGTCTCTAAATTCTAAAAACAGGTCAAAGGGTGATCACGGTGCTGTCGTTAATGAGCTGTAACGGTGTGATGGGGATTAAGACCCTATCTCACTCTATCAAACAGACACATCAGTACATCTGACTGTATATTATTAGACTATGGGAGAAAAAATTATGTTGTATGTTTTGTATATTCCGCAGCACTGTGGTGCAGTGGGTAGTGCAGTCACAGCAAGAAGGACCCAGGTTCGATACCCGGGTAAAACGAATTTGTGGAGGTTGATTGTTCTCCAATGCTTGCATATGTTTTCTGCAAAGACATGCATGCTAGTTTAATTGGTGTGTGTGACTAAGAACGGACCGGCATCCTGTCTAGGGGTTGTTCCTGTCCTTGAACGCAGAGTTTCCGGATGGGTTCCAACTGGCCTACAAGCGGAGGAAAATTAATTTATTTCATTTTGATTTTGTGTACGAAGTCTGGGTGTTTTACGTTTGTTTAATTTTGATCTACATATTAAGCTGTCACAGTTCTGTAGGAATTGTGACACTCCACCATGAGCCATAATTGGCCAGAATCTAGGCGACAGCTCTATTCAGGATTCATCCTGTGAGATACTCTCAGAGAAGCTAGTTAGAGATTAGTGAGTGTCAAACGTACACTGCACTAGATATGGGGAAATCCTGCGAAGTGATGCAGTGGAACTAAAGTAAATTTCATGTAACACGTCTGACTTACATTGCTTTCATGTTGTTCTTTGGCTCCAGAGGGATCTCTAACACCTTTGTGCTATTAATAATCTTCTCATAACTGGTTGTGGTCACAGTCTTGCCTGTGATGCGGTGCACTTGGTAGAAGGCGTGGGGCTTTAGGATCCGCTCGTCTGCCGTGCCGATAAAGATCTGGAGCCCTAGTGGTTCTTTGCCTCTATATCCGTGCAGCTGAAGAAATATAGAATGAGCAGTGAGTTGCAGTGCATTAAGCTTTCCAGCGTACAGTTTTAACTTGATTGCTGCAGTGACATGGTTGAAAGTTTAGAACCTCCCGAAAGCTTGAACATAAGCCAGGAGAGTCTGTAGTGCTTTTTTAAGGCATAGATGTTTTCTTTTTGCTGTGATTGATCTCTAAATTTACAGGAAATCCACAGGTCACTAGTGAGGGCTCTTTACAGTAAGCTCTTACAGCCACTGTTATTATTATTGTTACTATTTACCTGGAATAAACATTTTATATTTTGTGCACAAAAGAAGCATGTGAGACAGTCGAAATCTCCAGAAGAACAAATACTTTTTTAACTTACTTTGTTATGATATTGTATAAAAATTAACTGTTAAGCTTTAATGTGCATCTGTGTAAATGTGGAAAATATGAAGTTCTTCTGGAGACTTTTCTTACATATGTAAAAAGTTTTGTCATTGTGCTGCCGTTATTTAGCGGTATAGGCCTAATTAGTATGTGTTTAAATCGAAGGAAGGAATAGGGTTTAGTGAGTGTTTATTTTGGAGTGTGTTTATGTGTTTGGCTGTTTGTTGGTGCATTCAGCATCTTTTAATTTAACGTTTTTTTTTTGTTTTTTTTACAGCTTCTGGCTTTCAAGGACATTAACTGTATTAGCGGTTCAGAACCAGCAGCCCCCAGATCCCATCTCTTAAAGTTCCATGTTTCCCACCTGAGCCCCTCTCTTGACTGTGTTTTTGTGTATTTATGTCTTAGTTGTTTAGTTTCTGTAGCACAGTGGCACAGTGGTAGTGCTACACCGTACAGCAAGAAGTATCCGGGTGAGATCCCTGGGTGGGTTGACCAGCGAAATTTCGGTGTGGGGTTTTTATGTTCTCCTAGTTCTCAGGCAGGTTTTCTCTGTGTGCTTCGGTTGCTCCTCGCAATCCAAATACATGCATGATAGGTTAATTAGTTTCTCTAAAGTGTACCTTTTAAGCAACTGAAGGTTCCTTAGACTTTGGCTAATGTTAATGTTCATGAGTTCAGAATCAGGATAACACTGAACAACAATGGTGTACATATCAGTCATATCAATATATCAATACAATTCTTTCCTAAATAACCATTGCTGCTTATCTACAGTTTGATAAAGATCACATGGACAAGACTGAAGGTTGTTGGAAGAATATTGTGGATGGATGAGAAGAA
>JAOUQT010000016.1:13193332-13204033 GCA_025769995.1 Xyliphius kryptos | reverse complement strand
AACAACAAATGCAAATTTGAAACTGAAGGCTAAAATGATGTGATCAATCAGTGCAATGTATTGTTAAAACATTCAAACAGCAAGCATCGGAACAAGACCGATGTCAGTCACATGGCTCAGTTGTTTTGCTTAGCTAAATATTGGGTGGGTGATGCTAAATGTGCCATATTCTGTGATAATCTAGATACAAATACCAGAAAACAAATTCAGAACCTTTAACCATATTTATCTCAACAGACATCCTGAATTTTCTTTCTGGATCAGTAAAGCTCAATTGGATCAATCTATGTAGCAAAAATACATTTTAAAGTACTTAAACTATAGAAATATTATACAAGTATAAAGGTAATTTAGTAAAGGCCACAAGTTTAAACTCAACATTTGCATACTCATTCAACATGTTTTGTGGGATTTTGCTTACAGGGCAACTTACCATTGACATTGTTAAATTTAAAGTATTTTGCAGATTCATACGATTACCCATCTTACTGACCAAGCCAGTCAAAAAAGTTTTGATTTTTTTTTAAATCCAGCTGCTGGTACACAGTGGGTGAAAAGTGGCAGAGTTGGCTGCAAGTTTGATTTGTGAGTTGGGTTCAGTCGTTGAAGAAAACATTGGCCAAGTTACCAGTCCATCCGATGGCAGACATGCAAACATGGTCATGCATTTACACAGATGGAAATTTTATTAAGTCCTCTTTCCCTCATCTGGGTTGAAGGAGGGACAACACCCAGACAAAGCCTACCAATATAGGAGCTAATAACCTAATTTAAATGATAACATTCTATATAAAGCTGTTAACTAGAAACTTAAGGCCAACTACAAGATGCATATTTTTTTAGCCAATACAAAGTTTTTGATTTTTTTTTTAATAGTTTGTCCCTTAAGCAAGATAGAATTCAGTTACATAGCAAAATTTCAGATCAAAGAGACAGTATATGAAACTTCCTGGGTTTTATTTTCAAAAATATCAAGAGGGTAAAGAGGAAGGAGGGAAGTAAACATGTACAAAAAAGGTCTACATTGTAAACAAGCCCAAACAGACTCAACATTTGATGAACCACACAAGACCCCTTTGACCAAGGTCTGACATCACCTTTTTTCTTCCATCACAAAAAGGCACAACTTGGCAAATGCATACAATAAATGTTCCAGGTGTCTTATCTGAAGGGCACCATGTCCTATTCTGAGCAAGTGTTGTGCAAAATGTCCAGTGATACATTCATTCATAACTACAAATCAGCAGTTTCTGGAAAGACTAACCATTAGGACTTACTCAGAGCACATAGCAAAAAAAGTTAGTTATTAAGTTCAGTAGAGATGGAGACAAAGGCATTTAAATTGAGGTAGAATTTGGACCCAATTTGATGTTTTAAATCCACATTTAAGAATACCCACTATTTAGAAGGGGAGAATGATTTGTGCCAGCAAAAAGGGGGGGGGGGGGTTACCAAAATGATTCAACTTATTCCCTTTAATGTGTTCAGCACATTTTAACCAGGTATCTACAACAGTGCAGCACAGAGAGGAATATTAAAATAAACAGGAAACACTGTGCAGAAAAATACATTTACACAAGACAAGCAAAAAGCCCAACAGCAAATAACCAGCTCCCTGGGTCATCATGTTCCAGTTAAAAATCAGCTCAATCATGGCAGAATGTAGAAATATAAAGTGCAGGGATGAGAGCATGTTTAGCTTTGTACTGGGCCCCAATACATCACAAAAAAAAAGGTATCAAATGACGGCTCCACAGTCCTACTTACAAGAATCAGGACAAATGCCACATAAATTAATGCTGGACATCTAGGGGGATTAAATGCTTACAGATTTTTCAAACAAAAGTCTAAAGCTACTTGCAAAAATATAGTACACTTTGGTCATAAAACAAAAGATCTGCAAAGAACCTTCATTAAAGTCTTGTGGCACTTTAAAAATTGCACCACTTAAACAGGCACTTAAATTACATTTTTGGTAAACTAGAAAGAAAACCGAATGAGAAAAATAATTTACTACGGAATCTAGTTTGAAGTTTTTCCGGAGTCGGAGGGGAAAAAATTGGAATCTCAAATATGATTCACTGCTTTATGAGATACAAGTTGTAGTCAACAACAAGAACCACGTCTTAACAGGGAAATGTAGCCTACTACTAATTATCTTTAAAAAGATGAGGCAGATTTATGAACCATTAGAAACTTGACCGCTCTGGAATTAAGGTATTTCAAGTAAAACTTACATTCAACTTCTACAGACATTACTGACATATACCCGCATATATTAAAAAGGAAGAGAAGCAGTAACTGACTACAGTAGTTAAGTTAGGCAGAACTAAAAGAACACTAGGCATTTAGAGGAACTGAACAAATCCACTGGCTGCTGATTTCAAAACAAGATACATTTAGAAAGGGTTTGCATTCAACCATCGGCGAGAAATGCAAGTGACCTGATTTAATTGTACCTAAAAGTAGGTTAGATGGGCATAGTCACTCAAACCACTGGGAAAAAGTCAAAAAAAGTCCTAATTTACTTTGCCTTCTTCCATAAAGTGTGGAAACTGGGACTTAACCACACTCTCTGAGCCACTTTTTTCAATCTCGGCAACCGTAGCAGGAATGGCCGAATGGGCAGAGTCTATTTTCATCAATCCTCCTGTGGAACCAACTAACGGTCCTGGTGCAAGGCTCCCAGGAAGAGGGATCCCACCATTTTGAATGACCGAAATTTCATTGGCCTTCATAGTCAGCCCATTTGTGAAAGCAGCAGCATACTGATTCCATACCGATGGGTCAAAGTTCATCGGTGAGGGAATCAAATCTTTTGGGGACTGCAGTATGTCTGGCATCATCTTGGATTCCGCACCAATAGCCATCATCGCCATTGGGTTGTCCAAAGACAGTCGCTGACCACGCCTCGCTGAATTATTCCACATGTGCGTTCCAACATGTACCTGCAAACCAATGTTGCCAAATTTATTCTCACTTTAGTGGGAGGATGCTTTAGGGTCATAAAGCTTAATATGTATGCAAACTGCACCAAATATACAAGATGAGAAAATGCAAATTACCTTAAGATTCCCTTTTGTTGTGAAAGCCCGTCCACAGATGGTACAGGCAAACGGTTTCTCACCAGTGTGAGTGCGTTCGTGGATCTGCAGTGCACTGGCTGAGGAGAAGTTCTTTCCACACACGTTGCAGAGATGTTGCTTGGCAGAGCGACGAGGGGCAGAGGAGCTTGGTGGTGGAGTGCCTGTTACCTGGGGTATCAGGGTACCATATTGATTATGGGGACCAATAGGATTCTCAGATGGGATCTGCATTTCTAGCTTGACCAAACTTGGAGGCACCCTCATGAACTGCATGTGACCTGCAGCTAGACAAAAAAAAAAACAAGTTAGTTAAAAAACATTAAGTATTTAGTAAGTAGTAAATTTATTCATATTAATTGTGTACTTACGATATTCTCCATTAGTAAAACCAAGTCCAGGCTCTTCTTTGATAGTTTTGGGGGTAAAATTAGAAGTCAGGTCCAGAGCACCATTTGTTTCCATTAGATCTTGAGTGGCTTCAGATTCTGGCCTAGTGGGGGTCAAACCAGCAGGGTCTAAAGATTCTGGGGATTTTGTCGGTCCATTCTCAATGTTTCCATCTACTGGAGATGATGAGTGAAATGAGGCCAAATCGGACACTACCGGACTACATCCATTTTTGTATTCCAGCTCACCGGCTGTCGAAGGTGACTTTTTAGGGCCACCATCACTTTCAGACGCCGTGCTGTTCTGTCGCTGTAGGTTAAGAGACGACGTGAGGTTTTTCATGTGGTTTTCTAGTGCAGCAATTCCAGAGAACATGGCAGAACCACTGAAGGACTGATCCCCATTAGCAAGAGGTGTAGGAGAGGTTTCGCCACTGTTCTGCTTATCCTGATTGTCAAAGTCACCTTCTTGCTCCTCCATGCTTTCTTCAAGTCCACTGACATCAATGTTTTTTTCATCTGTCAAATTGGAATCCATGGGTTCTGGCCCATCATACTGGTGCTCTGGCAATGGAGTGTTGGGAATTTGGCCGCCCATATGCATTCGAATGTGTTGCTGGAGCACAACTGCATTAGTAAACTTCTTTTGACAAATTGGGCAGGAGTGTTGCATCTTCAGTGGAGTGTTGGCCCTGTGGACCCCGTAGTGGGCCTTAAGGTTTCCTTTGGTGGAGAAAGCTCTGCCACAGATCTTACACTTGTAGGGTCGCTCGCCAGTGTGGGTACGATAGTGCATCTTGAGTGAACTCTGGCAACTCAGGACTCTGTGACAGATCAGACATTCATTGGGGTCATTGGTCGTTTTCTCTAATCCATCCACCATCTGCTGAAGCTTTGCCGTGCCAGACCCATTCTCACCCAAGTGACCATTACCATTCATGTGTTGCATGCTACCTGAATCAGGGGCTTCTTTGCTCTGATCTAGTTCTACATCATTATTGAACATGCTTGAGGAAATCGATGCACCGTCACTGCCAGATGAAGATGATCTTTGTAGGTAAGGTTCACTATTTGCTGGAATTTCAAAAGAACTTTTGAATCCTTGGAGCACATTTGGGTGGATACTAGTTGAAGGAAGCCCAACCACTGGTTTGTTGTCTAGTATATTTGAGTCCTCAATAGGAATGGACATGCCATATGGAATACCGTTGCTTGTTGGAATGTTGTCCAGGTGCTCTGGTACAGGATGTGGATTCATCTTAATGTGTGGGTACTTGTCCTTGTGTCTTTGAAAATGTACTTTGAGATTTCCCTTGGTTGTAAATCGGTTCCCGCATATGTTACATTTGAATGGTCTTTCACCGGTGTGTGAACGCAAATGAATCTGTAGAGCACTGTCATTCCCAAAGGTCTTCCCACAAAACTTGCATTTATGCTTAAACATATGCTCGCTATTTCCATTCTTTATTTCTACCAAGCTAGGAATCTTGATTTTTCCTTTTTTGGCGGGATCTACAGATGCAGGAAGAGTGTTAAATGGTGCTTGGAATGCTATAACTGCTGGTGATTGGGGAAGTAAAGCTGGCAGTCTGCTTGCCAGATCGGGGAGCCCTTTTAATGAATCATTTTTCAAAGGCATCGAGCTTACACTTCCTGCAAGTGATGTGGGAATGCTATTGGACTGAGGAATTTTGCCTTGCTTGAGCACATTCAGTGACAAACTTTGAGTACCTGTTCGCTTTCCAATAAGCGCAGCAGCAGCTGAGAGCTGCTGGGAAAGGTGTGCACCCAGTGCTTTCAAAGGATCCACTGCAGCTCCCACTGAAGACTGGAGACTCTGGGGTGTCATCATGGCCACCTGCAGGCGAATTTGTTCAGTCAGTTGGATTTGCTGCAGTTGCTGTTGCTGAAGGCTGACCAGTTGCTCAAGAATCATAGGGATTGCATGAATGGCTTCCTGTTGAGATATGCATGCTGCTGACTTTTGACTTGTCAGACTGGTTGAGTGTTGTGTTACAGCGACTCTGGTGGCAGGCATGACTTCAAGAGTAACATTTGAGTCTTGCAATTTGGAAGTGGTCATGTAACCAACGTCAGGACTGCTCTCCGCATCCTCCTTAACTTGCTTCGGATCGTCGTTCGGCTTTTTTTCCTCCTCCGGTGGCTCAAGAGATTCATTGCTGTGCTTCGATTGGAAATTACTGCTACTCTGCCCATCATTGTTTTCACTTTGAAAATCACCAGGTGAGGGTTGAGAGAAATCAGGGGGCACTTCCCCACCATCTCCATCCTTCATAATAACAACCTGCTGACTCTTGGTGCAGGTTCGCTCATGCTCGAGAAATTCCACCTCATCAAAGAATTCGGCACAGCATTTTTCACAAACGCTAGTTTCCTCCATTCGACATCTTTTAATCGCACTCCCCTCCTCTGTCTGGCCATGTTGAACTCCTGTAGCGAAAAACACCAATTAATCTTAACACAAACTTATCTAAATGTGAAAAATAATTTCAATTATTATTCATTTTACAATTACTGTATGATTCTTGGTGTTTGATTATAGGGATCAATGTACTAAGACGAAGTCCAAAAATACCTTTTTTACATTTCAACCAGCAGTACTGATGCTGTGGTCAGACTAAAGCAAGAATCATAAGATGATGGCAAATATATGACCTGGTGGTGGCACAATTTACTAGATTTACCTTTAATACAAAGGATACAGGAGCTAAAATGTGGTTTGTAAGTTTTTTTACAGCTTATCCTTATATATTGTATTCTTTATACATCCTTTAAGAATACTAAGAGTGGTAGCTCAGTGGTAAGGCCATTGGACTGTCAATCAAAAGGTTATGGGTTCAAATCCCAAGTCTACCGAAGTTACCAATGTGGGTCCTTGAGCAAGACCCTTAACCTTCATTGCTTCAGGGTGCAGTATCATCCCGGTGTTCTAATCCCAACCAAGTTGGGATACTTTTAAGTCGCTTTGGATAAAAGCGTCAGCTAAATCCCCAAATGTAACTATTCTTTATTCATTCCATGTGGACTTATAGCAATTTACACCACACAAACTCAATTTTGTTCAAGTTGAAGGATCTTTACAACCAAACTACATGATTATAATTAGTTATTTACCGTTGAAGCAAAAGTTAAGTAATCTTAATACAGTAACCAGGCCCATTTAGTCCTTATTAATCAAGCTATTTAAAGCAACTACTCCTGGGTTGTATAAAACTAAGGGGGGTGGCGTCGTTAACATTCCTACAACGAAACTGTGAGACGCCTTTTAATCGCCCATCAGGCATTTTGAGTGAGACAAAGTTGCAAATGGCTTTTGTATTGTTCATGAAAACCCAGGTACCACACAAGTCGCGGCTCAGGTTACGGCGGTGGGGGGAGGTCACGCGTGGGGGGAACCTGTGATAGACACGGAAAACTGGCGAGGAAATATCAAAGTAGCTCATGAAGAGGGGAAAATAATTAAGATTCTGTCCAAGTGTAACGAGTGATTACTAAACTAATACTTGGAATAAAACAGTAGGTCTGAGGTGGAAAGTGGCTCGCTATACCAACACTTACCACTAGAGGGCGCGTTGACCTAAGGACCCCAATGCAAACCCAGGTCAGATTAAAACTCGTTACATCATTACATTCAGCCAAACGGTGTCAGCTCGGCGAACCATCAAAACGAATTTAATCTAAATTTAATCTAATGTCTCCATGATCTATGTCTTTGGGATATAAAACAAGAGGATTGGACTGAGTAATTGTAGCGTGGCTAGATTACAGGTCGCTTGGTGGCTCTACAGTTTACATATGTGAACAGCTATTGACCCCCCACCTCCACGACTATTCTCCCCCATCCCCCAACCTCCCTATCTCCATATGAAGCTTAAAGACATGCATTTTAACTGAGGTGGGGGTTTATGGCTTTGTGACCGACATGTTCTCAAATCAAGTTTCGTGTGAGCCGACCTGTTGAGCCTCTTTTTAAAAACCACATCTTAAATTGTAATCACTGTAAATAGGAGCCTCAAATCTTAAACCTTACAGTAGACTACCCTTTAGATCAGATCTCATTATAGGGACTTGATTTAAAAAGTTTAAACCGATCTGAATCATTTACGTTATTTAACAACAATAATATGCTGTATATTAAGTGATAATAATCATATTTAGTTTTGACTTTCTTAGACCAAATGATTAAATGTATTTGAAATATTTTCAAGCTGTAAAATAATCATAAGTAAATAATCTAGGGTGTGGTAGTTTATGGTATTGTGGGTTCAAATCCCAGGTATACAATGTGGGTCCATGAACGAGACCCCTAACCCTCACTTCTCCAGGGGGGCTGTATTAACCTCATGTTCTGACCCCAACAAAAATGGGATACTTGTAAGTGCTTTGGATAAAATCGCCTGCTAAATGACCTACTGTAAATATATAAAGTAATATAATAGGCATACGCGTTGATAGAATTGATTATAGAAAGCAGAGAGTACATATTATCGAGCCGAAATGGTTATTTTGATTTTAATTCCAACTTTTAGAACAAATCCCGACCACGGAGTCAAACTTTTTGACCGCAAAAACCTCAGCATCACACAAATAATCAGGATCAAATTCCAACGAGCTTTACGGTGCCAAATGTAAGAGATACATAATGAGAAATATTCCAAAAGTTGTACAAGTAGGACTTCTGGTAATTAGTTTGGGGAAGGCTTACCTTCTCCTGCTGACCCGGGCTCTTCAGAGTTGATGTGCTGTGGTTTGGACTGTTTGCGTCGCGACATGGCAGCTACACAACACGCATCCGCTCCAAACAGTAACAGCCGTCCCTGAGCGCCTCGCTCAAATCTCCAGCGCGCCCCAAATTAGCCCTTCAAGTAGAAATGCGCATGTCAAAGTAATTATTATTATCAATAATGCATTGCGATTTATCACGGTGCGCTGACAGCTGATTGGCTCTAGTCCAAGTGCTTGCACATTATTCAAATCGCGCTTCATTGATGAGGAAAGCAGCGTGCCAGAAAGGGGCGGGCGCTGACGGAAGAAACAACCAACCACATTGCGAGGGAGGGAACAGGGGCGGGACCAAATTCTGTGCGTGTGTGTAGTAAGAGAGAGTGAGGTAACATCAGTGACAACTTTTTTAATCATACGTTGCGAAAAACAAACAAATATAAACATATTTATAATATGACCACATGTTTAATGTCACTATTACAGTATTATACATTATGTGATCAGTATAAAATGGTAAAGTGCATCTATTTACAGTGATTACACACAGAGAAATTTGCCCTCCAGATTGAATCCATCCGTGCAGTGGAACATACACATACACACTGAGTGAAGTGGGCAGCTTTGTATAGAAGGCCCGCACACAATCTTAGTGCTTAGTGGGACTGGGAATTGAACCGGGGACCTTCAGGTCACAAGGCTGGTTCCTTAACTACAAGCCTACGACTGTGGCGTGTATAGCAATACTAGTCGTTGCCCGTTCTACGCCCGGTTGGCGAGCATTATTACTGGCAACTTTTATGAAAGTCATTTACTGATTTGCTTAATGGGTGTGGCTTAATGGTTAGCCTCGTGCACCAATCGCTAACCCCAAGCGCGTCACATCATCCCCCCCATTCTACCCGTGTGGCAATCGCTAACCCCAAGTGCCTTACATCATCCCCACCACTCTAACTGTGTGCCAGCCGCTATGCGACAAGAACCTCGTGTCATCCCCTCCACTCTACCCGTGTGCCAATCGCTAATCCTAAGCGCGTCACATCATCCCCTCCATTCTACCAATGCGCCAATCGCTATACACCAAGCGCCTTGCTTTATCCCTTCCACTCCACCCATGCGCCAATCGCTAACCCCAAGCGCCTCACATCATCCCCTCCATTCTATCAGTGCAGCAATCGCATCACCAAGCACCTCACATCATCCCATCCACTCTACCTGTGTGCCAACCGCGATGCAGCAAGCACCTTGTGTCATCCCCTTCACTCTACCCGTGTGCCATTCGCTAACCCCTTAGCGCCTCACATCATCCCCTCCACTCCAACCATGTGCCAACCGCTATGCAGCAAGCACTTTGTGTCATCCCCTCCACTCTACCCATGTGCCAACCGCTATGCAGCAAGCGCCTCAAGTCATCCCCTCCACTCTACCCATGCGCCAAAGACTATACGCCAAGCGCCTTGCTTTATCCCCTCCACTCTACCCATGAGCCAATCGCTAAATACCAAGGCGCCTTGCGTCATTGCCTTCACTCTACAATTGCGCCAATTGCTATACGCCAAGCACCTCACTTTATCCCCTCCACTCTACCTGTACACCAATCACTGTATGCCATGCGCCTTCCGTCATCCCCACAGCTCTGCCCATGCGCCAATCGCTATACACCAAGGCGCCATGCGTCAATGACTTTACTCTACAATTGTGCCAATCACTATATGCCAAGCGCCTTGTATCATCCCCTCCACTCTACCTGTGCCGAATCGCCATAGAGATGACTCACACCAAGCACCTTATATTATACATTAGAATAAATATTACCATTTGGTCATTTAGCAAACACTTTAATCCAAAATGAGTTAAAAGTACAAAATACAATGAGGGTTAAGGCTCTTGGTCAAAAACCCACACTGCTAACTTCAGTGGACTTGAGATTTTAACCCCTAACCCTCAGATTGTTTGCTCAACACCCTAACCACTGAGCTACAACACCTTCCTAAGAATATTGGACGTACATACAACTAATTTAATTTTTATGATTAAACTCGACCAGTTATATCAAATCGGGCTGATTGTGTTTATTAAACAATACACAATATTAAAAATCAACAATTTATTAATTAATATCATTAAAATATGATCCAGTTTTGGAGTTCTCATTTAAAAAATAAATATGCTGTAAGGGGGGGTTGTACAGTATTGTCATTAAAATGTAAATTCATATTTATGAGTCAGTTTTGATGAAAAGTTATGAAAATACCCATACATCATATTCATATTAAAATAAAAGCTATGAAAATATATAATCAGTGTTTATTTATTCATGGATACAAAATAGATATAAATATTAGAGTGCAGTATATTTTAAGATTCAAAGGAGAAAAATCCAAACAGAAATAGAAAAAACAGGGACAACAAAAAGATAGATGTGAATTTGTTTGTACAGCCTTTAGCCACAGTCAAATCATCTTCTGCATCATCATCCTATGATT
>JAOUQT010000016.1:13128702-13142628 GCA_025769995.1 Xyliphius kryptos | reverse complement strand
CCATCAGCGCCGTCATTACCAACATCACCACCTCCATCAGCACCTCCATCAGCGCCGTCATTACCAACATCACCACCATCATCAGCACCTTCATCAGCGCCGTCATTACCAACATCACCACCTCCATCAGCACCCAGTGATGTTCTGCAGTGTGTGACAGAATAATTGTGATTAGGGCTTTTTTTCAGACATCTGCTCTGCTGTTAATGTGTTGGTTCATTAATACTAACAGTTTATTGACTGACTCCTCAGTCGCTCGGCTCAGCTGTGGACTGCTCTTTAATTAAGCTTCATATTAACGGAAAACGAGGTCGTCGTCTTCAGTCTGGCTGTGCAGACAGATGCTCAAAGGGAAGTCTCGCTAATCTGAGAGCGATGCGTTGCACAATCCTGCGATCTAAAGTTCAGCGCTTCAGAGATATCTGTGTAATTTTACTTTGTGCCAGAGGTGCATTTTCCTGAACCACAGCTGAAAATGTGTTCGGATCTACAATTAAAACTTTCCCTTTTGGGGGAACATAATAATTATGATGTCATTTCTGAGACTTGTCTCTCGTTTTTATAACGGTGAGGAGGATCATGTTACATCTCAGCTCAGAACTTATAAACCACCGTGGGGTCATGATCTGTCTCTGATTTTAATAATCAAACGTTCGATCGGCTGTAATAGTGTCAGACAGACGGGAAAGTACATCTATACATTAATATATGCGGTTTTTTTTGGCTGTATTTTGGGGGAGGGTCTACATACATTTCATCGCTGCTTGAGAAGCCGGTTTAAAACAAACGTGTTCTTGTTTTTCAGTTGTATTTAAAAGTCTGAGTTTAGTCTCTAACATGTGGCCGATACATCAGCTTTGGAAGCTGCTAGACATAAACACCAGAGCGTTCAAAGTTTTCTTAACTTTTTTTAAAACGTCTCGGTTTCGGGGACACCTCAGCTATTTGTAGTGATTTGTTTATAAATTCAAAATAAGAAGAAAAAAAGCCGAGTCGTGGTTAAATGCTGAGTAAATATGGAAACTCGGACCATTTACAAGGATATTCCTCCCAGCGCTTTCGACACCCCCCTGCATTTTTTCACTTATGTTTGGTAGGTGTTCAACTATCGGTGGTGGACATGAAACTTTAGACGGCCTTCCTCCGCTGCTGACATTCCAACTAGGAACAGACAATTGCAGGCAAAACGCCTTTAAAACACGTTCTAGTTTCCTTTTCGGCTCCTCAAAGCATCAGAACCAAACGACAGGCCTGCAGCGAGACGGGAACTCTGGTGTTTAGTCGTCCACCAGCCAAATCCGTGGAATCCAGACAACATTCTGTCTCTCTCATGACCACTGAAGAGAATTAAACTCCCTTTTGGTTTCAAACACGGCAGTCCCACCAAAACCATGAACCAATCAGACTATGGATTGTGTAAATCAGCGGCGGGATCTTTATTTACGGCGCACTATCAGGAACCAGACCGCCAGAAATACAATCTGTGATCATGAAGGAAAAAAAAGAGTAAACACATCAACAACTGTGTACCATAACCACATGAGGGCAGTCATAGGCTTGTGGTTGAAGAACCAGTTTTGCGACCTGAAAGTCTCTGCTTTGATTTCCTGTCCCACCAGGACTATGGCAGAGGTGCCCTTGGGCAAGGCATCTCACCCCAATTGCCCCCCGGGCGCCATGTACCGGGCTGGTTTTACTGGCATTACAGTGGGTGGCATGGCACGTCCATGTCTGGGTGATCTGGGTGAAGTATACATGTTCTCCCTGTGTCCATGTGGCTTTTCACCGAGTTCTCCTGTTCCCCCCACCCAGGACAGGGCGCCAATCCATCACTGGACACACACTCACACACACACACACAACATGGGGCAATTCAGAGCATTCAGTTTACCTTGAATCCATGTTTTTGGACTGTGGGAGAAAACCTGATGTGCCATCCTGAATAAGCTGCACTACCTGAGCAACTTGTGTGGGTTGTAGACACCGCCTCATGCTACCTCTATGGTAAGAGAACTGACCAAATGCAAAAGTGACCCAAACTTATTCCTCTACGAGGGTCAAGGTGGGGTTCCCCCCACAGTACAAAAACTTGGGTTTAAGGTGAACTGGCTGCTGTAAATTGCCCTCAGTGTGTGTGTGAGTGAGTATACCCAGCAATATGTTGTTCTGTCTCCTGTCCTAGGGGTATCTACCCAGCACCCAAAGTGTTCTAATCTGGATAGGCATGGAGAACCCACCTCCTCTCCCCACCCCTGACCTTAGTGGAGGATTAAGGGGAGGATAATGAGATACATCCATCTATCTATTATCTTCAGCTTATTCCTCTACTAGGGGATAAAGGGGAGAACATCTCGGGCGCTGGGCAGATACACTCAGCACAGGGCGCCAATCCATCACTGGACACACATTCACTCACACAGTCACATACACACACAATACGGGGCAATTTAGAGCATTCAATTTACCTTGAATCCATGTTTTTGGACTGTGGGAGGAAACCTGAGAACCCGGAGGAAACCCATGCAGACACGGGAAGAACATGGAAACTCCACCCAGATTGGGATTTGAACCGGGGAATCCCCAGCGCTGAGAGGCAAATGTGCTAACCACTAAGCCACCGTGTCGCCCCTTAAAAAAAGTCTCAAAATGACATAATATTTTAGTACATATATTTAAAAAATAAAAATCTGCTTTAAATTTAAATAAGCCTGTTTTTCCTAATTACATCAGTTTATTCCCCTGCACAGTTAAGTATTAATTAATTAATAATTATATTTATTTATGCATAATTCCATTTCATCTCATTATCCTTCGCTTTAGGGTCGAAAGACGAAAGTACAACAGTTATTATAATGCACCACGAACTAATAAAAGTAAATGAGATTTTATAAGTGTACTGCTACCACCTACTGGCCAATATTGTACATTACACCAGTTTTTTCCTACTACGCCGATTAGTAAGTAAGCTAACTGATCAAGCTTACTGGCTAATCAGTTTCGAGATTGCTTAGCAATTAAAAAAGCAATCTAGAGCCTAACGAGGTTGCCAAACCCGTTCTTACAAACAAAAGTGCATATAAATTGTTTTTTTTTTATTTAAAGAAGAAAAGAAATGACACGTTCTGATCTTTTGATATTTTTGCTGTCATGTCAATAACATTTGGTCTCACAAGTGAAAGAACAACAATGTCATAAATTATTGATCCTGATCCTTTGCTCATCTGGTTCGTTTAGGTTCCCAGCCTGTTTTTTTTTTCAAGTGCTGCCAAATGTGTTTTGAGTTGTTGTCTAAAACATTAGCAGTGGTTAAAGATTTAGAATTAAGAAATGAAGGAATTAAGAAGTCCACACAGAAGTCATGAAGTTGGGGTTCAACATCAAAAAAAACAGAGTAGGTTGGTAAGAGTACAGATTGTCCTGTAGGACGGAGTCTTAGATGAAGCAGGGATCTACAGTAACATGGGCTCACTTGGCTCAATCTAATACAAGACAAGCTGCAGAGTTTTGTTGTAGCTGTCGAGGCTTGTAAGTCTTTCTGTTATACGTTTGCATGTTGCATGTTCTGTCATGTTCTCAACTCATTTTAAAAACAAGAAACTAAATCAAAATATGCTAAAAACGTAATAACAGATAATAGAATATTTAAGAAAATCTGATGAAATGCCAGTTTGGACATATTTAGAGACCACAAGCTGAAATCAAATATATAGGCCCTGGAGAATAAATATTTAATGTGTGATTACAGAATATAAAAAACATACACTGCTCAAAAAATAGCAGGAACACTTAAACACCACAATGTAACTCCAAGTAAACCACACTTCTGTGAAACCAACCTGTCCACTTAGGAAGCAACACTGATTGTGAATCAGTTTCACTGTTGTGCATTCCACTATCTACTACATAAAGAATTTCAACTGAAATATTTTATTAATTGAGATCTAGGATGTGTTATTTTTGTGTTCCCTTTATTTTTTCGAGAAATGTATATACCAAATTTTTTTTTTAAGTTCAAACAAATAACTAAACAAAAATTATAGCACCTCAATATATATATATATAAATAATTTAATGCAGCTGAAACACAAACTAATTGATTTACCTTTAGGAGTTTTATTCCAGATTTTCAATGAACAAAAAGCAGTGACAG
Source organism: Xyliphius kryptos (assembly GCA_025769995.1). Lineage (NCBI taxonomy): Eukaryota > Metazoa > Chordata > Actinopteri > Siluriformes > Aspredinidae > Xyliphius > Xyliphius kryptos. Next base: position 13,138,478 of record JAOUQT010000016.1, on the reverse strand, counting down.
CATAATTTAAATTTAAATACAAAATGTATACATACAGAAATCAGAAAATGATACCTAATTGAAGTAAAAAAAAAGGCTTGCACGGCTCACAACAAAACTGCATTTGTCCTCATTGTGAGTCCTCATTGTTAGTTTGTATATTAGAATCTAAGAAAATTTGGTTGGGTGGAATTTGGTAGATAGTGGTTTGGTGATTTTGTGTGGCGATTGTCAGGGGAAGCTCATGTTCAAGGAGGGCGCTAGTTGGTTCCATGTCTAGGTCAGTCACAATCAAACCACTGCCATCAGCTGTTTCCACCTCACAGGGGCGCCTGGGTAGTTCGTGTGGAGGCGTATGGGCAGCACCTGTAGATGGTTTGAGGGTTGAGTCGATGGTAGCTGCCGTAGACACAGCGTGATGACCTTCACTGACCACCGTGACCTCAGTTCCACCTTGTTGGATGAGGGCATGGAGGCTGTCCAAGTCAGAGCAGGTGGTGATAAAAGCATGGCTGCTTTCTGAGGTGGAAGGAAGATAGTTTTGCGTTTCCATTGACACTGGAGAAGAAACATTGGGCTGAAGGAGGGAACTTTCCTCATTGGCACTGACATGAGTAAGAAGTACAGTCTGGTGCTTGATGTCTCCATCTGCTGGTTGAGAAACGTGTTGCACAGGAGTTAAAAGACTAACAGACTGTATGATAGGGTTGAGAATTACATTTTGCCCCTCTTTGCTCAGCAGAACATTTGCAGCTTTAGAGGAAGGCATGTCTAATGCGGGCTGGATAAACGTTCCCTCCTGACCCAGAGAAGGTGCAACGATGATCTTCAGCTGTGTGCTTCCATAGGAAGAAACTAAACTGTCTGTGAGGGTCAATGAAACCTGTCTGGGTACTTCCTCTGTCTTCTTTCCAACTCTAGTTCGTAACTGTGCACTTTCACCGCTCTGCAGTTTCTGTTTGCTGTCATGTTGTCGCTTATGACTACGTAACGAGTCCTCTCTCACAAAAGAGGCATCACATAGGTCACATCGGTACGCTTGGGTGGCCTCTAGTCTTATCCGGTACCGTGAGCCTGCAGCATTAGAAGGCTCCTCTTCAACTCGGCCTCCTTTGCCCGACTTGGCCCTCCCACCGAGGAGCGTCTCACTGTGGCTCTTCCTCATGTGGACGAGCAGGTTGGCACGCTGCTTGCTGGCAAAGGGACAGTGGTGGCAGGAAAACGGCCTCTCATCTGAGTGCACTCGCTCATGCCTCTTAAGCGCACCCTTGCTGGTGCAGGAGTAGGGGCAGCAAGCACAGCGTAGGGGATGAGCCGGGGCATGCTGTCGAGAGTGGGCACGTAAAGCTGCCTTGGCCGTGCAGCGGAAATCACATTCAGTGCAGGAGTAGGTACCATGGCGTAGCCGCTCATGAGACTTCAGGTTGGCCTTCATGGCACAGCGGTAGTCACATAAGTTGCAGGAGTACGGCTTCTCACCCGAGTGCACCCGTGCATGCCGCTTTAAATCAGAATTTATTTTGAACTTGGCTCCACATTCACCGCACTGAAACGGAGCATCGCCTGCAGAAAGAATATGCAAGGCAAGTGTTAAATGTTTAAAGCATCAAGTTGATTGAATTATCACAGTATGTCTGGCTTAATAATAAAGTTAAAACCATAAAGTAAACAAACATTTAATGCAGCGATTCTCAAATGGTGGGTCGCGACCCAAATAAAGGACACATTCTGGGTGAGTAGCGGAAAGCTTGGATCTGCTGTTTTCATCTACTTCAGATATCGCCGGATTCGGTGTTGGTCAATTTTCTCAGCGAAAATTACGTCTGTTTTGGCTGGTTGCTTCCGATTTAAACGGCACGATCACATGACATGGACCAGTCTCATTGCCCCCATTCAGTTTCCCTTGCAAAGTAAAAGTGAAGTTAATGCTTTACTTATAACTCCATGGGCCCAAAAGCGAAAGGCTTTAAATGGGCATACAAAACAGAGCTTGAAGATCTCAAATTTATTATTAATTTGGATCAATCAAAAACATTTAACTAGCGAGAAATGTAAATTCCATTTACTTATTATTTACATTACTCACGACACACTATAAAATACTGCTGAGGTCACTAATAGGCAGCCTGCTGTCCAGATCCAAACATTGTTCAAAGCAGACCCAAACCGATAAACTATCAATTTAATTTTCACTGTTTTTTTTTTTACGGTATGGGTTTCACTATGCAGTAAACTCCCAGACCAATCATGTGCGTAGTAAGTTCACCAGGCGCTTCTCAGCCAATCAGATCTGTACCGATTCAGGAGTGAGCACAGGACAGGAATGAAGCGAGAAGCAGCAGTTAGAGGATAAACTGAATCAAGGAAAGGCTCATTAAGAAGGCATGCTCTAAAAAAAGTAAAGTGGTCAGTAAAAACTAAGTGGAATACAAGAGGGAACTATTAAGAAGTTTTCTGAATATACATAGTTTATGATGCATTTTTATTAATGCATGTTTCTTTAATGCAGCTCGTTTTTACTTAACAAAAAAAAAATTCAAGTTTTAAAAATAATGAATTCATATCAGCTTTTAAAACAAGAAATATTGTTAAAATATAATAAATGATTTCTTGTAATCAGTTGTTAAATATAGTTAGTATATAGGATATGGCCCCAAATCATGACATATGTTAGAAATTAGGTTTGGACCTTAGCCTGACAGAATTTCTAATTAGTTTTAATTAAATACCCTAATTCTAAATTCTAATTAAAAAAACAAAGTTTATATATATAAAACATTTTGCTCAGCGATAGATTGACGCTAGTCGTGGGTGTATCTGCCCAGCATCCGAGATGTTCTTCCCTGGATGGGCATGGGGAACCCCACCAGGATCCCACGATTAAGCAGAAGATAATGATGGATATATATATAAGTTCTTTGTTTTATTTTTAGTATTAAACAGTAGTATTTACTGTGATTCTATTGGTGCAGACCGTTGGCTTATACAACAGTGTTTGTGTAAAACGGTTGACCTGTGTGTGAGCGCAGATGCACTGTAAGCTGGCTGGAGTTGCGACTGGCGTAGGAGCAGATCTGGCACTTGAACGGCCTTTCATTATAATGCACACGCAGATGCTTCTTCAGACTGCTGCTGTCGGCGGCTGCGTATGGGCAGTGCTTGCACTTGTGAGGTTTCTCTCCGGTGTGCGAGCGGATGTGCAAGTTTAGCTTGTCTCGTCGGCTGAAGCACTTGTGACACAGCTCACACTCAAATGGCCTCTCACCTGGACAAGTAAGATGGGTTACGAACATGTACTACATGACGTCAAATCCTTCTATTCAAATAAATCAAATTAAATCCTTACCAGTGTGAGTGAACATATGCCTTTCCATGTCTTTTTGGCCGTACTGTGTTTTGAATGTACAACCTGAAAGCATATTGTGATTTAAGATTAACAATAGGACAACAACAAATGTGTTTTGTGCTATTGCATCACATGTACTCACCTAAAACACTACAAGTCTGCTTCTTTTGAGCAAGGCCTGGTTTCAACTTTTTGGCGGGTGTTTTTTGGATTTTGACAGTCTTTTTAACAACCTTGGATAGACATCCCTGCAATGCTTCCTCCACAGGAAAAGTTGACTGGATTGATTCTAAGTGACATGAAACAGATTTATACATTTATTATCTTCCGCTTAATCCTCCAGGGGAGAACATTTCGGCCGCTGGGCAGATACAAACCAGGACGGGGGGCCAAGCCAACGTTGGGCACACGCACTCACACAGCCACACACACAAAGACACAATATTTGGGGCAATTTGGAGCATTCGATTTTCCTGGAATCAATGTTTCTAGACTATGGGAGGAAACCGGAGAACCCAGAGGAAACCGACGTGGACATGGGGAGAACATGAAAACTTCACCCAGACTGGAATTCAAACCTGGAATCCACAGCGCTGCGGGGCAACGTGCTAACCACTAAGCCACCGTGCTGCCTGACTCACTATATTTCTAAAGTAAATTGGTATGTTCTCAGAATAAGTTCACAGATGGGTTGGACGTAGGGGTGTGATAGTTCAGTGGTTAGGGTGTTGGGCTACCAATCTAAAGGTTGGGGGTTTAAATCCCAGGTCCTCTGAAGTTACCAATGTGGGTCCTTGAGCAAGACCCTTAACCTTCATTGCTCCAGGGTCCTGCATCAACCCTGAGTTCTGACCCCAAACAAGTTGGGATATTTGTAAGTCACTATGGATAAAAGCGTCAGCGAAATGACCAATTATTATACTTATAATTATAAAAAAAGCATAAATTGCAGTGTGCAACAAAAAGAAGGCAAAGATGAGAAAAGCCTGACCAGGACACCATCACTTTTTTTTTTGGTCAAAAAAATAGCTAAGTAAATGGTCAGTTAATAAAATAGCAGTTGTGCATTTAAGGTCCTGAATAGGCAATTATTATTTTAAACTATTAATGTTCATTTTTAATACTGCAAGCATTTTAAAAGTAATGCCAATTCTCAGGCAGTGGTGCCAGCACAATCGCCATGTCTGAAAGAGATGTATGCGTTGGTTTCCTTAATGATGATGCAGCACTGACATCTACTGGACATGTACAGTGACAGCACTAAAAACAGGACAGTGGAAGGCTTGAGAAAGACTCTTGCACTGGCGGTAGAAACCTAGTTTGGGAGTTTTTAATAACGCAGTGCTGCTGTTTTGCTTGGCCTGAGGTAAAAAGGGCAGAGGCAATTAATTGAAAACAATGAGGAGGTTCTATTTGATGGATAAAACCCCTTTGCATCCTTGCTTTTAAATTGCACACAATCCACAAAACCAAAAATTTTAAAATGAACTTAAAATAAACATCACTTTTTGAACTTGTGCTCTTTTTGGAGACATTCTTTATTGGGGTCAAATCATGCTAACTCTACCATCTCTTTGTTGACTTCCCCAATTATCATTCAGATGTGGTCATTTGTAGTTATTGCTGAATAAGACTGTGTTGAAGTAACAACTATTCTAAAGAAAAATGTCCACACGACAGTACAATGTGAAATTCCATGTTGACAAAACAATAGAAGGATCTGAGCTAAGCAAATTTATTGTGTATTTTTTTCTGTTTTATGATTAACAGCATCATACTGCAGATGGTAGCCCATGTGATACAGAAATGCAATTAAGATCTAGGTTGAAGGTTTAATCCTTTGTTTCAATAAACTTAGGTCCAGAACAGTACACACCAAGGTGTGTGTACTGAATAAATGGCAGTACAGTGGCGCAGTGGTTACTACTGCCTCACAGCAAAAACGTCCCAGGTTTGATTTTTGGGTGGCGAAAATAAAGGTTCATACTGTGTGGAATCTGCATGGCCTTCCTGTGCCTGAGTGGGTTATCCCTAAATGGCTAAATTGGATGGTTGGTAGACGACGGTTAACCATTGGTGACCTAACTCCTAAACCTCTGAATCAGAATTATCAACCCAATGGTCACAACTGACTGACTGAGTAACATATACATTGAGTGAATAAAAAGAGGGCAAAATCACAGAAGTCCATAATTTAAGTAACAGTACTAGTAATAATAACTATAATACTTCAATAAAATTTAAAGTACATGCACCTACATGTATTTAGAGTAAAAATGTATTTAATTGAAAATAAATTCAAATGACATTTTTAACAGGGTATCTTTTAGTTCAAATCCAAGGTTCACTATCAGTATCACATTAATACACGCAGTAACTGCTTTAGTTTATTATTGTTCATTTGGAAGGAATCCAATTCAAAACCATGTGGTCCATAGGCCCTGACATATAAATTAAATATTCTGATGTGCTAAACAATGAATGAATACAGTGGTTGAATAATAACATTGTCAGTGTACTGAATATATACAATACTGAACTCAATGTATAGTTTGTGTAACCTCAGAATGCAGCTGCATGCTGGGAGTAGTTTCTCAGACCCTAAGTATAATGCTTTACAGTAGATGACAGTCATTCATTCATTCATTCATTCATTCATTCTCTTCCGCTTAATCCTCCAAGAGGGTCATGGGGGTGGGGTCCCCATGCTCATCCAGGGGAGAACGACTTGGGCGCTGGCCAAATACACCGAGGACAGGGCGCCAATCTATCGCTGGGCACACACACATACAGACACACACACATACTATAGGGGCAATTTAGAGAAGCCAATTTACCTTGAATCCATGTTTTTGGACTGTGGAAGGAAAGCGGTGAAACCGGAGGAGTATCCACGTGGACACTGGGCGAACACGGAACCTCCACCCAGACTGGTATTTGAACCGGGATTCCCCAGCGTTGAGCGGCAAACGTGCTAAACACTAAGCCACTGTGCAGCCCGTAGATTACAAATTAAATCAAATGTCAGCTTATTAATATAAAATGCATAACGTGCTCAAAGTGTTCTCCCTTTAAGGTTCAAACTTCTTAAGTTATTTTTAGAACTAAGAACTTAAATTACACTATGGCAGCACATTTCGACAAAGTAGCAGAACACCAGTTAAAGAATTGCACCAAATAAAATGTATAAATGTAAATTTGGACCTAAAATACATAGCAGCTCACTTACTTTAACATTCATTTTCACTTTTGCTAATAAACATTTTCTACTTCCCCATTATGATTTTTAGCCCTTCATCCAATCACAAGTTCACTACCCCCCTCACATCCAATAGGATTCTGGTTTAAACTTCCAACTGCAAAAGTGGATAAAAACATACATCCAGCTCAGTAGGTGGCGGAAAAGCACCTTCAGTTAGTTTGCCATCCGAAAGAACATAAATAAAGTAATAAACTTGACCTATAAAGAAATGTTACTTACCACCTCTGAGTAAATAACAAAAGGCATAAGAATATTTATTCCCAAAGTCGCTGTTATCATATAAAGGGAAAACATCAGTGTTTATACTAAATATGATATGAGAGCTACGCTTAAACCTGACTGAGCTCATGGATCGTAGTGTGTTTACATAACCAAAGGTTTTTACATAACATCTTCTTAGCATAAATATACATTTAATTAAAATAAAGAAATACATTTAAACTCACCAGTTACTCCAGCAATAAAACCTGAAACATTTGTCATAGGAACCTGACAGCCATTTTGTTTATGGGCTAAAAACAATTCAAAATTGTTGTACTGCTGCTTGCAGAAGCCGCAGATGTGGATGTCCGGGCTCACCTCCATCAGCAAATGGTTCAACCCTGCAACAGCAAAAAGCAAACATGTTAACCCAGTGGTGAGAGTGGTAGCTCAAAGTGTTAGGCTAGCAATCTAAAGGTTGTGGTTCAAATCCCAGGTCCTCTGAAGTTACCATAGGGGTCCTTGAGCAAAACCCTTTACCCTCATTGATCCAGAGGTGCTGTATGTAACTATCCCCAACTATAAAGTACTTGTAAGTCGCTTTGGAAAAAATGTCTGCTAAACGACCAAATATAAATGAAACATCCAGGCTCACAGCCTACAAGTATCATATTAACAAAATCAAAGTACCTATATGATCATATGATACATATTCAATATTGAAATTATTTTTCAGGGTTTTTTTTGAGGGCCATAGCATCCACGTGCTGTACATGTACAACCTCTGCAGCACTGACCCCTACACAGACTGCACAGGGTACTACAGCATAGGCAGACCCAAATTCGGTCTCCTCCATCTGACACAGCCTGCACTTGTGAGGCACATGGTCAGACTGATGGTGCCACTTCAAACTTAAGAGGGTGTACTAGGTGCCACTTGACCACCAAGCTTGTTAACAACTGTTACATTTTAAAAACCTAATGGAGACATTGATAACAACATATTCGGAATAAACTGAGAAAAGAAAGAAAATTCTGTACATCAAATACAATATTTTGGATTATAAAAACAATGCTTCACATTTATATTAATGCCTGCTATACAATACATATATAGTTCATCATGTACAGATTAATGTCAACAGTGAGCAGATTTCCAAATCTGCATTCTGTAAATTGGCCACAAGATGGTAGGTGTTGATTGTTAAAAAACTCAGACTCCTGTTAATCATCACTTTAATTCACTTTAAAAAAGACTAGATTACATTGCGGTAGACAAGTTCATCAACAATTTTGCTTTCAATACACACATTAATAAATCAAACCTTGTTTGCAACTAGTTTAGAAAAGCAATAAAGCACTCGAGGTTGCGCATTACTGTTAATAAATCACGGAAAGGAGGTGTAACTGTACTCCGCTCCATGTTGTGCTTAATAACACCTCTTTCCCGTGATTTACTAACAATAATGCACACCCTCTCATGCCGTATTGCTTTAATAAAGAATCTACTCTCCAACACATTTGTTAAGCGCAAGAACAAACTGTTAACTGTCAGTAATAAACTCTTAGCTGTCAGTAATATTGACAGGATTATAGACAGAACAATAATAGATTATAGACATTGTTATAATGTGCATGTGAAGCAGAGCTATTTCTTACTTCTCCCTGAAGTCTGGTTGCATAACCCTAGAGAAGGTACATAATGACGTCACTGATATTATTAATATATGGTCTACATTTAAAAGACAATATTTACAAAAAACTTCCTTTAAAATGATCATTAGTTACTACCAAGTGTTATTATAATTTATATATATATTTCAAAACGAATCTAAAACGCAATATTTTGTTGACGAAGTCAACAAATGAACCGACTCAGCTTCAAGTACCGACTCCAAAGCTTCGGAGTTCATTATGGGTCCCCAAGAGTAAAAATGCTTCAAATCCACCGAACAAGCTCTACATCTACGACGATTTTTGTTATTTAAACGAACTAAAACATAAGCACATGTTTTCTCTCTTGTGTGTTTAAAAAGCCGAGCAAATAGGAATTTACCGTCACCAAGAGATGCCATCTAGCCAGCTGCTTCAGTTCTACTCCAGATGCACAGCTTCATTGACACATAAGGTCGAATTCGACCGCCATATAGTTGGTTAGTTAAAACGCTACAAATGGCGTTCTACAAATATCTTTTTCATTGATTGAGCCCATTACCAAACCCAAACGCACTTATGCCAACCTTTACACGTTATATTTTGAAGTACGACAACTTCACGCCACTGTATCCACTTCTTAGCGACAACCATTGGCTAAATCCCTAATACTGCTGTTCTATCTATACATATGCACTACATATCTTATGCTATATCAGCCTGGACAAGCTATATAGTGCACTAATAGCTCATTGTTCAGACACATTTGGGATACAACCACTATTTGTTCGCTGCTCAGAACTTAGGAGTTATCAAACGGTGTTGCTGCCACCTACAGTCTTGGATGATATGCTCTTGCACTCATATAGGTGGATCAAATATGTTCTGTAGGCTCTTATTATGTAGCAGATCTATAATAAATTTTTATGCAACCATAAATAGTATGCAGAAGACTTCCTATAAAAAATTTATTTGCCACTGTTTATTTTTAATCCATTAGTGCTATACATTTTCCATGTAATAGTTTTTGTGTAAATTACTGAGTCACAAAGAACATACTTCAGCAAAACAAAGAAAGGTAAACAATAATCTATTCATTTTTACTCAGGTGAAATTGTTTTATTATAAAAAAAAAATTATAAAAAAATTCATTCATTCATTCATTATCTTCCACTTATTCCTTGATGAGGGTCGCGGGTGGAGGGGGGGGTACCCCATGCCTATCCAGGGGAGAACATCTCGGGCGCTGGGCAAATACACCCAGGACAGGGCGCCAATCCATCGCTGGGCACACACTCACTCACACAGCCACACACTCATACACACACTATACAG
>JAOUQT010000016.1:13069570-13083891 GCA_025769995.1 Xyliphius kryptos | reverse complement strand
TTAGAGCATTCAATTCACCTTGAATCCATGTTTTTGGGATGTGAGAGGAAACCGGAGAACCCGGTGGAAACCCATGCCGACACAGGGAGGACATGGAAACTCCACCCAGATTGGGATTCGAACCGTAAAACCCCCGTGCTGAGAGGCGACCGTGCCAACCACTAAGCCACCGTGCCGTCCATGAAGGTAAATTGAATGTTCTAAATTGTCCTGTATAGTGTGTATGTGTGAGTGTGGATGTGTGAGTGAGTGTGTACCCAGGGATAGATTGGCGCCCCGTCCCCGTGGGTGTATCTGCCCAGCGCCCGAGATGTTCTCCTCTGGATGGGCACGGGGAACCCCACCGCGACCCTAATAGAGGATTGAGCGGAAGATAAAGGGGCAGTTGTAGGCTTGTGGTTAAGGAACCAACCCTGCAACCTAAAGGTTGCTGGTTCGATTCCCAGTCCCACCAAGTACTCTGTCTGGAGTGCCCTTGAGCAAGGCACCCATCCCCAGTTGCCCCCCGGGTGCCGTAGTATACAAGGCTGCCCACCACTCCGGGCACGTGTGCTCACTTCACCAGTGTGTGTAATTGTGTGTGTGTCACTTAAATGTGGAGGACAAATTCCTCTGTGTTTAGCACAGTTGGGTCACTTTTATCACTTTATAATGAATGAATGAATTATACAGTTGCTTTTGAGGGTTTATGATCCGGTAGACCATTAAAAAGCCGGTTATTGGCCGTTGAACATACCAACTTCCTCTCCACGTCTTTAGACATTTGGCCGTCGCGACATCAGCGCGGGAACGCATGAACATTTGGACTGTGAATCTGAGTCATGTAACTCATCATTCACACGCCGCTCGCCCGTAGACACACTCACACGCTCGTATTCCGCCTCGACTCGACGTCAACACCGCCGCTACGATTCCACGGTGCACCCGCCAGACTCTGTTCTGTCAAACCCGGTGAAGACCAGAACCGCTTGACCTCATCAACAGTCAAAATTTGTGCTGCGACGTGTTCCGTGTCCGTCGGGTCCTGAAGGAGGTGGTTTGGGCCCTAAAGTCAGGACGCGTCGTTCGTTTCAGTTGTAGGAATTGTGTTCTCACTCAGCGCGGCAGATCATCAGCGCGTTATCGAGTCCATGTTCGGATCGGTGCGCGGTGTGGGGGGGGGGGAAATGGCACGGCGCTTATCGGCTTCAGACCGAAATGATTATTTAGAGAGAGGTTGGTAGGTGGCACAATCTGTGCCACGCCAGTGGATGTCATTTATAAACCATTTGTATAATTGCCAACACGTTATTCGTCGGCTCGACGACACACTAATAAAGGTTACGCAAATGAGTGACAGGTTCCATCCTGCGTTGGCCTCATTATGAGTCAGATTCACTTACAATGAGCCATAAGTATGGATACACCCTGATAAAATGGAACTGGTTGCTGACATCACTGTTTGTGGCAGATTAGTAGGTTCTCTGGTACGACACTTGAATGGTTCCGCTCGTTTCTAAGAGGCGGGACCTTTCAAGTGTCTGGGACGGGGACGTTTTCAACCCTCAACAAGTAGTTACTGGAGTCCCACAAGGCTCACTACTCGGACCCCTCCTCTTTTCATTATACATGTCATCGCTGGGCACCGTCATTAAGGCACATGGTTCTTCTCACCGTTGCTATGCTAATTCCCCCTGACGACCCCTCCATCTCAAAGACATATCTGGATGAAGGTCCGTCATCTCAAATTAAATCTCGACAAGATTGAGCTACTAATCCCAGCTAAACCCACAATTCATCATGACCTGACCCTCCAAATTTGACGGCTCCACTATCTCTCCAACTGACTCGCTCTGTGTTCTGGGTTTCTCAATTGAGGATCATCTTAAACTTTCAGATCAGATCATGAAAACTGGATGTTCCTGCAGATTCATTCTGTAGAATCAGAGCTTTCCTAACAGAACAGACTCCTCAGCTGCTGGTCCAGGTCCTCGTCCTATCCCGGCTCCACTATTGTAACGCTCTGCTTGCCGGTCTCCCAACTTCAACAATCAGAACTCTGCAGCCCAACTTGTGTTCAACCAACCAACCAACCAACCATCATGTCACTCCATTCCTCCTCTCTTCTAATTGGCTCCCTCTAGCTGCTGCATTCAGTACAAGGTACTGACTCTGACCTACATGACAGTCTCTGGATCTGCCCCCTCTTACCTTCAGTTCATCATTACTAAATACACTCCGACGCGTTCACTGCCCTCTAGTGATGAAAGTCGTTTGGTTCCACTGCTAAATGGTAGAACGACCTTCCTAACATCTGTAAGGCTGAGTCACTCTACATTTTCAAGAAAGTTCTCAAAACACACGTCTTCCACAGATACTTGCCATAAAAAAAAAACTAGCTAAGATGTGTTGATACCGTGTAGCTATTTTTTTCTTAAACTCCTGACTTGTGTTTGTAAGTCGCTCTGGATAAAACATCTGCTAAATAAATAAATCAAAATCTAGTAGATGGGAGGGGGGAAAACATTTGGGGCCGGGTGACGCCCATGGCGGCCATCTGTAAAGCCGCCATTTTGGATTTAACTTAGATTTTTTTTCAATGAGAAGGGGGTCATGTGACACATCAAACATATAGAGAATTGCACAAGAAAAAGGTTTCTTCAATCCACTAATACGGTCTGAACCTGGTTCTCTCCTCTAACGCCGCGTCCGTGTTTCCGTGTTGCAGGATTCCTGAGTACAGGAGATCAGGCTGCGAAGGGCAATTACGGCCTCCTGGATCAGATCCAGGCCCTGCGCTGGATCAGTGAGAACATTGGTTATTTCGGCGGCGACTCCAATCGTATTACCGTCTTCGGCTCGGGCATCGGCGCCTCCTGTGTCAGCCTGCTCACCCTGTCCCATCATTCGGAAGGTAAGAGAACATTCTTTCTTGTCGGCGTAATGGAAGCGAGATGCAGTCTGATTCCCACAGTCACGAATCAGTGGATCAGTTTGTGCACGTGCAGCCTATTATAGGTTCTTTAACATCGTGCTTCTGCTCGCACACTTCAAGTCACCTGCTGTTTGTTTATATTAAACGGCTGCCAAAGTGTTTCAGCGGCTGCCAACTGCGGTAGCATTGTGTTCCTCCTCCCCCTGCGAACCGAACACACGCACACCGAAGTGAATATACTGTAATTATTTATACATAATATTGTACTTCCTTGTTGCCACTGTATTAATTAACTGAGAACCAAGTCATTATATATTTATAGATTCATCATATATATACATACACTGCCTAAAAAACGTAAAGGGAACTCTTAAACAACCCAGTGTAACTCCAATAGTCAAGCACACTTATGTGAAATCAAACTGTCCAGCGGTCACGTCTGCATTTGGTCTGTTCTCTCACCATAGAGGTAGCATGAGGCGGTGTCTACAACCCACACAAGTTGCTCAGGTAGTGCAGCTTATTCAGGAGGGCACATCAATGCCAGCTGTGCCAGCAAGAAGTTTTGCTGTGTCGGTCAGCACAGTGTCCAGAGCATGAAGCAGATGGCACAAAGTGCTTGGCATGTAGCGGTTGGCCCATGGCTGGAGTGAAGGGTATGACACAAAGTGCTTGGCATGAAGAGACTGGCATGTTGGTTGAGTGGAGGGTATGACACAAAGCGGTTGGTGTTTAGCTATTGGTGCGTGGGTAGTGTGGGGGTTTGACACAAAGTGCTTGGCATATAGCAATTGGCGAGTGGGTTGAGTGGAGGGTATGACACAAAGTGCTTGGCATGAAGAGATTGGCACGTGGGTAGAGTGGAGGGTATGACAAAGCGGTTGGTGTTTAGTGATTGGCGCGTGGCTTGAGTGGAAGTTAATGACAGTGCTTGGCATAAAGCGATTGGCGTGTGGGTAGAGTGGAGGGTATGACACAAAGTGCTTGGCATATAGCGGTTGGCGCGTGGCAAGAGTGGAGGGTATGACACAAAGTGCTTGGCATGTAGCGGTTGGCACGTGGCAAGAGTGGAGGGTATGACACAAAGTGCTTGGCATGTAGTGGTTGGCGCGTGGCAAGAGTGGAGGGTATGACACAAAGTGCTTGGCATGAAAAGATTGGCACATGGGTAGAGTGGATGGTATGACACAAAGCGGTTAGTGTTTAGCGATTGGCGCATGGCTTGAGTGGAAGGTAATGACAAAGCGCTTGGCATATTGCGATTGGCGCGTGGGTAGAGTAGAGGGTATGACACAAAGCGCTTGACGTATAGCAGTTGATGCGTGGCTTGAGTGGAGGTTATGACACAAAGTGCTGGGCATGAAGAGATTGGCGTGTGGGTAAGGTAGAGGGTATGACACAAAGCGCTTGGCATAAAGCGATCGGCGCGTGGGTAGAGTGCAGGGGATGATGCGGGCACACGGTTAGATTAAATGTGATAACGCAGGGCGGCTCCACCCAGACGCAGAAACCTCAGCTAAACCTCAGAGGCGTGTCCGAGCTTCTGTTCTGCCCGCTGCCGTGTGCACAGTTGGTAGTGCCACCTGTGGGACAGTTAATGAACTGCAGTATCAAGTTCTTAAAAATTTGATACTGGAACGGCCGACCCCCAGGTCTTCACCCACACTTCTTTCAAACCACCGTCCAACACCTTCCATCTTTATGTGTGTAGGCTACAACAGCCGAGGACCTGTGAATCTTTTGTGGTTTCTATCCTCGCTGGTGATATTGTCGTTGTGATCTCTACAAATCGCTGGTGTGATCAGGAACCCACGGCGTTCTACATCTTCACAGACCTCGAAATTGGGGCAGGGCGCCTCCGAAACCCACACCTCCTCGTTCCCATTCTCATTCACTGGAAAACTAATTATTCCCGAACCCGGCGTGATTGAATTCTCATTCAGCGCATGTAATAAAGACATGAAACGTGAGTTATTATTAGCGAACTGGGTGATTATTTTAGGTCGAGCGTGTGTTTGTTATCGATGATCAGAAACACATGGATGCAGATGTTTATGTATTAAGGTTCATGTATATTTTTTCAGGTGAATGTGAATCTCCAGTCTTTCTAATCGACTGCAGAGCCTCAGATGAATCTTTAAGGCGTATTTATGATATTTTTTAGGCATCGGTACATTTTTATTCACACCCCTCAGTGCGGCGCTTCACACGCCGTGTCACTGTACCGCCGCGTTCTTCCCGCTCTGTAAATTGGCTATTACAGATGCTGATATTTTCCCCCGAATAGAAACCCCGGCCCTACTTGGTCTGACGAGATAAAAAAGAGCGAGGCGCTCGCGAGATCCTGTGAAATTGAAACAGGAAGAACTCTGTGGTGAAAAGGGCTCCGCTGGTGAGAATATCAATCAGACATTTTCACATTCATTCTTAAAGCTGCCATTTTAGTCATGAGATGACGAGCCGGGGTGTGAAGTGGCCCGACGCGGCGCACGAGCGGCTGACGGGAATATCAAACACTAATGCACACTCGGTGCTCTCAGGTTGAAATGCTTCGAGAAGAAAAACAGTCAGGGCCAAACGCCGAGGACGCACGGAACCTCCGGCATCATGGGTGGAGGACGGACGCCGACCTCCTGTGATGTTCCTTCATTAATGGTGGAGGTGTTCGCTCCTGGTGGGCTTTGTGTGTTTGATTCAGTGGGGATTGTGTGTTGTTATGACTATTGCTGCCGCTGTTGTCCGAAAGGGCCGATTGTGGTCCTCGTAAACGTTTGGGAATGATGTGGCTGCTGCTATTTCGATAAGACACCATCCGCATGTCCCTCCCTCCCCCCTTTATAAAATCCATTATATGGCAGTGGGAGTGGGGAGAACATCTCAGCGGTACCACAAGCCGCAGCGATAATAGAGCTTTTATTGACCAAGAACGCTTCCCCTATTAAAACCTGATGCCTCACATAACGTGCACTTACAGCGCCCGTAACACAACATACAAAAAGCACACTGACGATAAAACTGACCACACCCTCCTCCCAATACCCCGTAAACATACAGTGGGGACCTAATGTCCGAGTACAGATCACTGTCTTAATATTTACCACAGAAATCCTATTTATCTCAGTTTCGTTATTCTAAATGCAGTACGCCAGGCGTCCGCACTTTTCTGGTCTGGGATCGACTTTGTCCAGTGGACAGGTCATCGTGAAGCTTTAATGTGTAACCCGTTTTACACACAGCATGTTGATATTCTTACAATACAGTAAAAAAAAACACTATTAATCTGATGATCTGCACTGAATGCTGTCAGCCAGGTGGGAGGAGTCTGAACAGTAGCTGCTGATGCCAATATTCAAGCGGGCTTCCGAATGATCATCAGTGAGGGGGGACCCATCTCATTATTTTTTTATGTGGGGAAGAAAATACTGATTCTCATAAGTGGGTTGATCCAAAAAAATCAAATCTGTGTCACAGTTTCTTTAAATACTTTTCTTCAGGCAGCAAGTTCCAACACTGCCCAGCAGAGGGCCTTGACCTCATTTGAATGTCAGTTTGCAGGACTTAAATGTGCTCTTCCAAAGCAGATGTGACATCTTTATGTAGCAGGACATCTGACTCCTCCCCTTTCAGCTTCTTCCACCTACGCACAAAACGGCGTCTCTGCAGGGGGCGCCGTCGAAACCACCAGGCACTTTTAGCCCATAAGTCCATCACCTTGGGCGTGTTTAACATTTTTAACGAGACGCAACTGTGGCAAGGGGCGTGTCCACGCGTGGGTTTAGGAAAGATGTGCGGGAAATACCGGAGTATCGCACCATATTTGTGTATTTACCCTTAAAGTGCGGATGAATACGCAAATAAGTATATCGCTGAAGCGCCTATAGCTTGACCGCAGTGATGAGCGCAGTTAACCGAGACACTCGCCTGTCCCCTGCGTCCTTCATTTCTCCCGTGTGGTGTTCCACGGTGATCTACCAACGTGCACCATGCCATCGGTGGATTGGCACGCCTGCTGTGATGGGTGACGGAGGAGGACCTGGCGGTGTGATCGGTTTTAGACAACACGGCACGTTATTATCTGACTCATTAAGCTTGTTCCTCCTAATCACAGTGATGATATGAGACCTGCGTGGGTCCCATGACACACCCCTGGAATGTAAAGCATCCTTTAGGTTCAGCTGTAAATACCTCTCTCAGGTCAGGCTGGACGTGGCAACCAACTCGGCCCGTGAAGGTCGTTGGCATTTTTTTCTCCTTTTCCTGTAACTAATCAGCCTAAAAGCTCTTCTTGTAAGGATGTGTTCCCCTTTTAATGGAATGCCTCGTACATTAAAAACAGAGGGCCCCCGTGTGTCACGTGACCGTGTCAGCTTTCATTTTTATTAAGACTTGGGAGTTATTGAGGACCATAAACGTGCCTGCTTGAACTGGCCTCGTTTTATTACAGGGATGCCATGAGTGCTTTGTGCCTGGAGCACTTTAATATGATTAACAATATGAGCCTTCTGTTAAAGGAAGGACGGGCCATGCTTCCATTTCAGATGGAAATGGGATTATATTGTATAGAAAGTTATTATCGTCTCGCATCAGCCAGCAGCGCTACCCACAAGCCCATGAAGATGCAGGAGATACATGTTGAGGACACTAAAGCTCCTACTGTAGTCTGGAGAACTTTCTTTTCTTAACCGTGTAGCTCGACGGTTTCAATACTACGGGGTCTTTACTTACAGACTCGCGGTTTTGGGGTTCTGAAGATAAAAAGGTACTATTTATGTCCCAGGGAATGTCCCTGACCTCGGTGAGAAGGTCATGAGATCTAATAATGACGTGCTTGATGGTTATTATGAAGGTTAATGCGCATCGCTCCATCTACATGTTCAGATCACTGTGGCTGGGTTGGTGTTGAAGAAGCGATCGGCACCACGTTTATAAAATGATATATACAGGTAAACAGGTTAAATTTGCACATCCTCCACTGTACTAAAACGTTCTCCCCTGGATGGGCATGAGGACCCACATGGGTTTGTTTGGGGTTTATGTGAGTCCTACAGAAGTGGGATATCCACGGCGCCGCGCTAAGGGGAGAACTTAAAAACATGAAAGTTGAAAGGCCATGATGAGTGACGGGTTTGGAGGTTATATATTTTAAATGAACCTATTGTTATAGAGGGAGGCGGGGCAATTAAAAATCGGAAATGAATACGTGGAAGGGCGGCCCGGTGGCTGGAGGTTGGAATACCGATCTGGGTGGAGTTTCCATGTCCCCCCCGTGTCTGCGTGGGTTTTCTCCGGGTTCTCCATTTTCCTCCCACAGTCCAAAACCATGGATTCCAGTTGTCACGCTTCCACTATCACCGCTATCACACGCAGAGCCGATGCGCATAAAGATGCCGTAGGGAGCCAGGCAACACCAGTGAGTGGGGGGGAGGGGTCTGGGTGTTATTCACAAAAGGCAAAAACAGACATAGGTCTACGGACAGCGGGGTAACCAAAAACTAGGACGTGCACAGAGGACCGGGAGACACACAACCACACAACCAAATAAACAGGAATACCCGGTCACATGACTAAACCAACCAATAGACAAACAAGACAGACTATTAATCAAACGGTGACTTAAACAGGGAAAATTAACAAATAATCAGGTGCCCGAGGCACCTGTACCACCAGGTAAAATGAACGCTCTAAATTGCCCTGTATAGTGTGTGTATGTGGATGTGTGAGAGAGTGTGGGCCCAGCGATGGATTGGCACCCTGTCCTGAGTGAATCTGCCCAGTGCCCGGGATGTTCTCCCCTAGATGGGCATGGGGAACCCCACCACGACCCAAGTAGAGGAATAAGTGGAAGATAATGGATGGATGGATGGATGACATAAGTAGGGTGACAGGTGGCGTAGTGGTCAGCACATCTGCCTCTCAGGGCTGGGGATCCAGATTTGAATCACAATCTAGGTGGAGTTTTCTTGTTCCCCAAAATGCCTATGGGTTCCCTGGTTTCCTCCCTCCGATAAAGTAAGTGTGTGCTCTGCGATGGATTGGTGCCCAGCCTTGGTGCCAGAAACATTCTCCCCTGGGCATGGGGAAACTCTGCGCCCCCACAATGCTTGTATAGAACATTTGGACATTTAGTTGCATTTATTTATTCCTTTGGTGCCACAATTACATGGTGGCTGAAACTCTTACCACACATTAAGACAGTCCCGTGTTCTGTTTCCATGTATGGTTGAAAAATATTGGTGCCACGTTCTATTAATCCGGTATTTATGATGCATTATAGGTGCATTCATAAAGCTTTATAAAGTTCATTATGAAGTAAATGTTATCAAATGAATAAAAAATGCTAAAATGTTTTAAAATATCATAACATTGTATCTTTGATACACCTACTAAATTTCCTGCAGTTTACGGAAAGACGGACAGTTCCTTGTTTCTGAATTGCTCGACAAAATTCCTAAACTAAAAATATAAAGAAACGGCCACAAATAAGTTTCAAATATATCACTGATTATTCTTTATAATTCATATATTATGATAATTATCATTAAGACAGTGTATGAAAATGCAATAAACAGCATTATACTCTGAACACTGTTGCTTGAGTGGATGCACTTTTATAGCAAGTCACTTCCATTTGGAGTAAAGTTATTCTCATCTCCCATCAACCTGAATGCCAGCCACCTGAAAATCAGCAATTGACATTTCTTCTCCGATCTTGTCTCCTCCATTTTTAATTGTGCTCATTCCCTCTTTGCCAGTCTCACGGGGCCAGGAGACTGCCACGGTGGCCACTGTCATCAGTCTGATCTGACAGCAGAAGAGGGAGAGAGGAAGCAAGAGAGAAAAAAGAAAGAGAGAGAGAGAGGCATCACACTAGTTCCAACCTTAGTGCTGATGTGTCAGGCTTATCACACAGTCGAGCGCTCCTGAGGTGACATCCTCCACTGAATCAGTGACATTTCACGGACGGTGCAAATCTATCCGTCTTTGTCACCAGTTCTAGCCCCCCTTTTCACCGGCCCATACATACACTCGCGCTGCTTTCGCATTCCAGAACTTAGCATATTGATCACAGTAAAGCCAGTAGACTGTGTAAGGAATTTTTTGCCCAAGTTGGGCACCACTACTGTCTGGTCAATGTCACTTTTCACTAAGTTTTGATTTTAAATATGAGCTCCAAGTGCTCCATATACTTTTCTTTGATATCTGACAAGATAAAACTCCTGGAATTTCAGGTTGAGGCATATTAAGGTAGTACTTTCAACCTAATGGAATAATGTTGGTAACACTACATAAATATGGGAGTGGTAGCTCATTGGTGAGGGTGTTGGACTATCAATCTAAGGGTTGGGGGTTCAAATCCCGGGGCCACTGAAGTTACCAATGTGGGTCCTTGAGCAAGACCCTTAACCCGTATTGCTACAGGGTGCTGTTTCAACCCTGTGCACTGATCCCAACCAAGTTGGGTTATTTGTAAGTCGCTTTGGATAAAAGCGTCTGCTAAATAACTAAATGTTAAAAAATATGGTGTTCTGCTTCCTAATGAATAAATATACATTCATAATGCTTCATAATCCTTGTCAAAAGAAATTGTTAATGTACTAAGATGTTTATAACTCATAAAGTGATATAATGAATGTGCCATAAGGCTTGATAACACAATGAGACATAATTTGTGTACAAAATGTATGTAATTTTGAATGTGGACATGAGTATTATAGTTTCATAAAGTTTGTTTAAAACTACAGTATATTCTCCCCTGAAAAAGACTTTATAAGTGCTTATAACTGTTAATGAGAACTTATAATCACTCTTTACAGTCAGTAGGTAGTGTCATCATAATGCATAATAAGCACATTCATAAAACTTTAATGCAATAACGCATGAAATCATAATCGAAGTCATATATTGTTGACATAAGGCTTTATAACACAAAGTGACATAATGCATAATAATATGAACTGATGTAAACATTTGATTCTTTGGATGTTTGATGTTGAAGTTGATGAACAGTTTAAATATATAATTTATCCTGCATTATGTCGTTTTTTGTTATTAAAGCTTATGGCATTTTCTTATAACTCTATGAGTGTTGTTATGTATATTTATGGACATTCATGAAGGCTTAAAACAAGTTTTATAAAACATTATGAATACTTTATAAAGCTTTATAAATGTGGTAATAAAGCATTATAAATACCATACCAGATAAAGTGTCACCATCAACTCAATGAAAGAGATAACATTCATTTTAGTACAAAAGGAAGAATTATGAATGCTCTTTACAGACTTTAGGTGAAGTAAAAACATTTTGTTTAAAGTAAAAATCCCAATAATTCAAAGTTTATATCATAATGCATTAAGTCACATTGTGTTACAATGTGTTCTGGGTGTTAATGTGAAATAACATTTTGTAATTTTAAAGTTCAAATCATGAGGGTCATCTCTGGGTTCTCCGGTTTCCTCCCACAGTCCAAGATTCAAGACAGATTGGCTGCTCTAAATTGCCCCCATAATGTGTGTGTCTGTGTACGTGAGTGTATTTCCAGCGATGGAATATTACTGCCTCATTTACTTACTCACGTACTGCCACACAATCCTTTTTTCACATGTTGCCTCACTTTCATCCCGCCTCAATCACTCAGTGCCTCACATATTCATTTAATTTCTTACACACATACTACTTTATTCCTGCCTCACTACCTCTCAATCACTTAGCATACCTTCCTATTTACATGTCGCCTAAATCTCCATGAAGAAAAATAATGCAAACGAATTTGTGACGGCGGCATGGGCTGGCGATCCAAGTTTGAATAGCAATCTGGCTGGTGTTTTCATGTTCTTCCTGTGTGGGTTTCCTCTGGGTTGTACAAATTCTTCCCACAGTCCAAAAACATGGATTCAAGATGAAGTGGCTGCTCTAAATTGCAACTATAGCGTGTGTGTCTGTGGGAGGGAGTGTATTTCCAGTGATGGATTGGTGCTCTGTCCTGGGTGTAATTACCCCGTAACCCTGGTAGAAGATTAAGCGGAAGATTTTGCGTTGAATCTCGCTCCACTTAATAAGTTGGAGTTTATAACTATATTTGTACAATTATACTATCACAGAAAACACGTGGGTTTCCTCCCACAGTCTAAAATCATGGGCTCAAGGTAAATTAGCTGCTCTAAACTGCCCCTATAGTCTTTGTGTGTGTGTCAGTGGGTGTGTGCCGAGCGATAGAGTGGCGCCCTGTCCTGGGTGTATTTTCCTAACGCCGGAGACACTCTCCCCGGGATGTGCTCATCACTACCTCTCAATCACTTGGTATCCCTTCCTACTTACATGTCGCCTAAATATCCATGTAGAAAAATAATGGAAACAAGATAATGTGACAGGTAACATGGTGGCTTAGTGGTTAGCATGATCGCCACTCAGTGCTGCAGATCCAGGTTTGAATAGCAATCTAGGTGAAGTTTTCATTATTTTCCCACATGGGTTTCTTCCGAGTTGCAGGGATTTTTCCCACAGTCCTAAAACATGGATTTCTAGAAAAATCGGCTACTCTAAATTGCACCTATAGAGTGTAGGGGTTTGTCTATGTGAGTGTGAGGCCAGTTTCGCCCTGTCCTAGGTGTGTCTGCTAAGGACCTAAAAGGTTTTTCCCTGGATGGGCATGGAGAACATGGAATATAAGTGGAATATAATGGATGGATGAATAGATGGAAGGATGGACAGATGGATGGAAAAACACTACAGGTATATAAACACTACAGTGAAGCAGAAAGAAAGTTTTAAACAAGAAGAACAAATTTTTAATCATTTACTAAAAAATGTTTGCAATGAAAAATTTACTTTGACATGAATGGACTTTAAATCACAAAGGTAATGTTCATCACAACTCATGTGGTGAAAAGTCATCAATCCTTGCATTATCTTTCACTTATTCCTCTACTAGGGTCGCGGTGGGGTTCCCCACGCCCATCCAGGGGAAAACATCTAGGGCGCTGGACATACACACCCAGGACAGGCGCCAATCTATCGCTGGACAAACACTCATTCACTTACACCTCCACACACACAAACACTATACAGGGCGATTTAGAGCATTCGATTTGCCTGGAATCCATGTTTCTGGACTGTGGGAGGAAACCGGAGAACCCGAAGAAAACCCATGCTAACATGGGGAGAACATGGAAACTTCACCCAGTGGCTCCACCCAGTAGCTTAGTGGTTAGCACGTTCTCCTCTCAGTGCTGGGGGTTCAAGCCGGGAACCTCCAGCCCTGAGAGGCGAGCGTGCAAACCACTAAGCCACCGTGCCCCCTGTGAGACGTTATATCCAGTGTAATTTTTTTCTTCTGTTCCTTAATACAGATCACATCATTCCAGAATCTGTTTAATAATTTAAAAATGATAATATCATTGAATCAGATTTGACTTTATTTCAAGGCCATGCATCAGATATATGTACTCTGTGTGGTGT
The DNA here is from genome assembly GCA_025769995.1 of Xyliphius kryptos. Lineage (NCBI taxonomy): Eukaryota > Metazoa > Chordata > Actinopteri > Siluriformes > Aspredinidae > Xyliphius > Xyliphius kryptos. The sequence continues at coordinate 13,070,518 of JAOUQT010000016.1, read as the reverse complement.
CAAGCAGAGGTGCACCATATTGATTAGTTATTCTATTAATTAAGGTCTGTCTCAGGAGATGAGGTCTGTTCCAGAATTAGATCTGTTCTAACAGGAGACAGAAGCAGTGAGGATTAAAACACCTGTGTTATGCAGTGTTGGGGTTAAACATGTCCATGTAAACTCCTATATAGCAGGTGTTACAGTGACACTGTACTGTCATAAATATGCAGGGAGGGGAAGTGAAAAAATAAGATGATGAATAAACCCATTTTTTTTCTCTATAAGCCATATGTTAAGCACACAAAATCACACACACACAGACACACACAGACACACACACACAAACATGACTGAGAAGCCTGCAAATCAATGGGGACAGGAAGATGTGGACGTCTGGCAAATCTAGTGGCGACTGACATGTTCTTCTTGTAATCTCCCACATTGTGCTTACGTTGGTAAGATTATCCTCCAGTGATGGGCTGCTAAAAGGTTGCCTCAGGAAAGGGCGAGTGACACTACCCCTCCTTCGCTTGTCAAATTCCAGATTATGTTGGGAAATTATCCCTTCTTGCTTTCAGTAAAGCCTTTTCTTATTCACTCTTTCCAGTTTTTTTTTTTTTGAAGAAGAAACATCACTGAATCAGTGACAGTGGATCGCGGCTAGGATTCAATGCTAATTCTGACAGGTTGCTTGCAGGATTAGTGGCCTCTTTATGGGCCTTTGCCTCTGAATGCAGCATGACATTGTGGGCAAGTTATCACCAGAGAAATATGTGCTGTAATTGCTGTGCCAAAATTATGGCTTGAGAATTGAAGATATGGAACTGCATGGTCAAAATGAAGGACTGTAGCAGTTAAGACACAATCCAAAACTGAGATATGAACAGCTTCAGGCTTTCACTAAATTTACATTTGGTCATTTAGAACGAACAAACAAACCAACCAACCATCCATCCATCCATCCAT
>JAOUQT010000016.1:13040656-13051928 GCA_025769995.1 Xyliphius kryptos | reverse complement strand
ACATGCCCATTGAAATCTGCACCAATCACCACTCTCTCCTCTCTGGAAATGCTCTCTACTACTTCATCTAGCTCCCTCCAGAATCTTTCTTTCTCCTCCAACTCACTTGTGATGCATAGCCACTGACAACATTCACCATTCTAACTTTAAACTCATCACCCTATCTGACACCCTTTTCACCTCAACAACACTCTTTGTGTAGTCCTCCTTCAGGACCACTCCAACTCCATTTCGCTTCCTATCCACACCATGATAGAACAGTTTAAAACCTGCACCAATGCTTCGAGGCTTGCTACCCTTCCACTTTGTCTCCTGCACACAAAATATCTACCTTTCTTCTCTCCATCATGTCAGCCAGTTCTCTCTTTCCCTGTCATCGTCCCTACATTAAGGGTTGCTATCTTCAACCCAACACTCTTGACAATCCTATTCTCTCTCCGTCTCTTCACGCGCTTCCCTCCTCGTCGTCTTTGGCAAACAGTAGCCCAATTTCCGCCAGTACCCTGCTTGCTGCCAGCACTGTTAGCGGTTGTTGTTAACCCGGGCCACGACCGATCCGGTATGAAGTAACAATCGGTAACATACATTTTAATGTTTGACAAATGTTTTACGCCAGATGCCCTTCCTGACGCAACCCTCACCATTTATCCGGACTTGGGACCGGCACTAGTAATGCACTGGCTTGTGCTCTCTAATGTATCAGCATGTGTACAGTATAATGAGAAGTAAATTATTGGCTCAGTAGTTTAAAAAAGAGAAAATCAAAAAGAGGTTATGTGTATGTACAAGTTTGTATATTTGATGATTTAAATGATTTAAATTGTATATATGATGTTTTAAAAATATTTAATGAACGATCACTGGATAAGGAACACCTGGAACCTGGCATAGATCCTTTATAAACGGCCCCACATGGTGGTTACGTCACTGTCCACTGCAGAGCAGAGGGCAACATTTACAAACTTAATTCCAAAAAACTTGAGACAAAGAACAAACTATAAATATAAATGAATGGAACAATTTACAAATGTCAAAACTTATTTACAATAGAACATGGACAATATATATAATGTCTAAAGTGAGACATGTTGAAGTTCTTGCTCATTTGAAATTTTGTGACAGCAACAAATCTCAAAGTTGAGACAGGTCAATACGAGGATGGAAAAGTTAAAAGTACAAATAAGAAACAGCTGGAGGACCAATCGGAAATAGGTCATTTGACATGACTGGGTACAAAAAGAGCATCTTGGAGTGGCAGCGGCTCTCAGAAGAAAGATGGGAAGAGGATCACCAATCCCCCTAATTCTGCGCCGACAAATAGTGGAGCGATATCAGAAAGGAGTTAGACAGTGTAAAATTACAAAGAGTTTGAACATATCATCTAAAGATTCAGACAATCTGGAAAAAATTCTGTGTGTAACGGGCAAAGGGCAGAAAACCATAGTGGGGGCCTGTGATCTTCAGGGCTGCATCACATACAGGCATGCTTCTTGAAAAGCATAAAATAGGTTCAGGGATATTTCCAGAAAACATTACCTGTGAACAATTTACCGTGCCATCCACCACAGCTAAAACTAAAAAATATTTCAAAAAAGATGTATCTGAACAAGATCCGGAAGTGCAGACGTCTTCTCTGGGTAAAGGCTCATTTAAAATGGACTGTGACAAAATGGAAAACTGTTTTGTGGTCAGACAATTTAGAATTTGAAATTCTTTATGGAAATCAGGGACGGTGACTAAAGAGGAGAAAGACGGCCCAAGTCAGCACTCAGTTCAGAAACCTCCATCTCGGATGGTATGGAATTGCATTAGTGTGTGTATGGCATGGACAACACATCTGGAAGGACACTATGAATGCTGGAAGGTATATTCAGGTTCTAGAGCAACATATGCTCTCATCTTTAAGGGAAGACCTTGCATTTTCCAACATGACGATGCCGAACCACGTACTGCATAAATTACAGAATCATCGCTGCGTAGATGAAGGGTCCGGGTACTGGAAAAGACAGTGACTTGGGCATCCTTAAGCACTGAGGCCCACTGAAGCAATATGCTGTTTTTTTGAAAACATGCAAAGTAATATATAAAATTAACGGCCAGTATTCAAAATATCAAATCTTATTGCCCACAAGAAGTGATATGACCTCTGTATTCAAAACATAGGGTCTGAGGATGGTGTAATTATTATTTTTTTTTTATCAAAAGGGGTGGGTTTTTAAAATAGGCTTGGTCAGGAATTACTATCAAAGGTGTTTTTATGCCTGACAGATTGTTGGAGCCTGGTGTTATAGTGTTTCAGAAACAGCTGTACTTGGGGGCTGAACTGAAGAGTAAAGAAACGGATGAACAAACATACAGTTGACGGTCAAAAAGTGGCCGGCAATGTGTGGTTAAGCTGAGAGGCAGGTATCGAACTAGTGAAGTGAACTGGCAGAGCTAATGCAAGTGACATTGGTCAACTGGCTTATGAAGGATATTTGGTAACTGGTGTAGTCTTTGTCTCAGCATGTGCATGATGTAATTAATTAAAAAGGAGAACAAAATTGTTAATAAGCATGTTTTTCTATTCCAGTGATGGGTCAGTGTAAAATGGCTTTCTTTCCACACAGGTGGGAACAAACATGTTTTCAGGATGGTCTACTGAAATGTGAAAATAGACAAAGAATGTTAATAGTAGTAGTAATAATAATAATGTTAATAATTATTTATTTATCCTCTATCTCTCCTTACATTAGAAACGGTACTAAGAACTCCTCGAAGCACAGATTCTCACCCACTCCATCCTCCAACTATCGAGCTCCGTCATCGCTCGCGCTCTCCACGCCGCTCTCCTGCTACTGCCCCACAGGTCCACTTCTCTGGCGGTGAGGATGTCCAGCCAGTGCCCTCCCAGTTGCCTGATAGCAACAACCACCTTCCCGAGGATCTCTACCCGCTGTCTGTTTCCCCCGCGGCCCCGAATGGACACCACGCTCAACGTCCAGCCAGTCCATGCCAAGAAGAGGTGGTGCCTCCAAGGGTCATCCAGCTGATGCCCAGTGCCATAATGCACCCGCTGATGCTCAGCCCCGGACGAGGCGGTGTGTCCGGCGAGTTCAGACAAGGCCGGGTTTCCACCCAAGAGAATGGGCGTGAAGGGAAAAGCCATCACCACCACCATCATCATAATCACCACCATCATAATCATCATCATGCTCCTCACCACGTACTAAGCCTGACAGCGCAGCAGCAGTCACACCAGCAGGAAGATGTGCGCTATAGGAACCAGATGCTTATGCCAGTGTCACCTCCTGAAGAGCAGGGTGTGCCTATTGGACGCATTGCTGGTAAGGCTATCCTGTTTCTACTGAAAAATTTATATTAACAATAAATGACCAATAATTTGGGAGGAAAATTACAAAGGAGCACTTTCTGAAAAATAGCAGCATGGATAGCTCAGCACACAATGCTGGAAAATGCCGTGGGAATTAGTAACAGGGGTTTGACTCCAATACTGCAACATCTGAAAAAAGTCATGACTGCATATAACATGAGTCAAAAAATATCCACACACTGAATATTTATAATTTCAAAGGAGACAAATATATAATAAAAAAAATTTCAGTACAATTTCTGTATCTGTCGACAAACCTTCACATACCAGGTTTAAATACATGTTTTTTACGCTTAGCTGTGAGCATTCTGTAAGGGCTTCTTTCAGTGGGGTAGGATAATAAACCAATGGGGCAATATCAGGATTAAACACCTTTCTGACAATGTTTTTGGAGACTGTGCACATGGGCAGTTGTTTGTGAATGAATATTATTGTAAAGAGCATTTCACCATAATGAACACTGTTGATTGTTGAATGGTTCAGTACTGGCTCTTATAAAGCCCATAAACCTGTAATCATTAATTTTCCAAATGTTGGTAGATTTTGAACGTTTACTTGGTTGATGATTAAGGACGTTTCCATTCCATAATGTACCATTTACTCTCAGTCTCAGAGTTTGGATAATGTTTGACTCGTAACTAATATGGACTTTTGGTTAATTTGTGGTATATTTATCTTTGACTGTTGCAGTGAAAATCTTGATTGCACAAGCTTAGTTTTTACAAGAGATCACAATATTAAAAATCACTAGCATGACTCCATGGTGTGTTTGCTGCCAGATGATCAAAGCAGCTGATGGATTGTTCTACGAACAATTACTCTAGACATGCAGAGTGCTGTGCAAAGGATTTAGTCACTATTTTGAAGTACAGATTTTATTATAGATATTTATTTTTATGAAATATACAAACCTGATTCCAACAAACTAAATAAAAACAGAAGCCAATAACCCATCAAATGTAGAAGGTGAGACATTTTGAAATTTCATGCCAAATATTGGCTCATTTGAAATTTTATGACGGCAACATCTCAAAAAAAGTTGGCACAAGGCAATAAGAGGCTGGAAAAATTAATGGTACAAAAAGGAACATCTGGAAAACCAATTGGCAAATGGGTCATCATAATGACTGGGTATAAAAAGAGCATGGAAGGACACCAGCAATGCTGAAAGGTATATCCAGGTTCTAGAGCAGCATATGCTTCCATCCAGACGACGTCTCTTTCAGGGAAGACCTTGCATTTTTCAACACGACAATGCCAAACCATATACTGCATCAATTACAGCATAATGGCTGTGTAGATGAAGGGTTCGGGTACTAAACTGGCCAGCCCACAGTGCAGTTATAAAACATTTGGTGCATCATAAAACAGAAGATACAACAAAAAAGACCTAAGACAGTTGAACAACAAGAATCCTACATTAAACAAGAATGGGTTAACATTCCTATCCTTTAACTTGAGCAACTTGTCTCCTAAGTCCGCAGACATTTATAGACTGTTGAAAAGAGAAAGGGGGTTACTCACAGTGGTAAACATGGCCTTGTCCCCGATTTTTGAGATGTCTTGTCACAAAATTTTAAATCACCTACTTTTTCTCTTTAAATGAATTTTAAAACTTTTAATAAATTTTGAAACTTTCAAATCATTGCATTTTGTTTTTATTTACAATTTGTACTTTTTCCCCAACTTTTTTGGAATTGGGTTTGCATGTTTTATGTCAATGTCCCAAATAGAACTGGGGTTGTATGTGTGTGTGTGTTTGTGTGTCCTAGTTCAGGGCATGTATTATTGAGTGTATTGTTCATTTGAATCTCAGAAACAAAAAGAAGAATAGAAATAAGAAAAGATATTGACACTGAATGATGCAGATAAAGTTATTCTTGCCTTTTTATGTCTCGACTGGATTATTGTTGTTCCTTGTTGATTGGATGACCACATTACACATTCTTCTTCATTTTCTGAAACATTTAGAAATGCAAATCTCAAGTCACCAGCAGACACAAGGAACTTAAAAAATCTGGCTTTCTGTAACTAACAGGTGAGAAAGAAATCTATGAAATATGATTGTAGGGATTGTGTGTATTTGTCTCTCTGTGTATGTGTGTGCATGTGACAGAGAAAGATAGAAAGATAGAGAGAAATAGAGAGAAAAAGAGAGAACTGAGGGCCCGTGCAACCTCCAGGATTCAGAGATGAGCAACAGTGCTTAAGGTGAAGAGGCAGAGTCGGCAGCTAAGTAATTTAATATTAGGCTTTACCCAATTCCCCAGGTGGCTGAGTTGAAGAAAGGTCACAAGTGGAAACGGAACTGAATGACCCTTTCCTAATTACAAGAGGTGTGATGGAACATAGTGGAGCGAGTGACAGTCATTTAGCAGCTCCTTATCTCAGAATAAGAAAGTCGCAGATGGGTGATAAGGGAGTAAAAAATGATTTACCAGGACCCGTTAGCCATGCCTACTGCTTAGACACCCCAGAGCTCCTGTTGCCCAAGTAATATCTCTTACTCTCTCTCTCTCCCTCTTCCTTTCTGCCTTGCTATCTAGCTCCCTCTAATGTTTATAGGCCGTACTTGCTGTCTCTCAACTCAATTCTGTCCTCACTCCCTCTCCATCTATCTATCCTGCATTCATCTATCTATCCTGCCCTCCTCTTTCCCCTGCTGCAGCCCCCTTTCTTTGTCTTTCTCTTTCCTCTCTCTCTCTCTCTTTCTCTCTCTCTCTCTCTCCTGCCCTGAGCCCACGTGATGGCCCTGCATGATTATTGATGCAATGGCTCATGTAACAGGCTGCCCAGCTTTCTGTAGGGCCTTGAGTATTTGTCACTGTCACTTCTCTGAAGTGCTCCGCCATTGTCTTGGAAATTTTATGTGTAAGGCAAGAAATGCCTGTGACCCAGTTCGACAAGGGAGCTGGCAGTGTGAGGGCGCTCATCACTATACAGGAATAAAAATGGAAAGGGTGGCGGGGATGGTGTGCGTGTCTGTGTGTGTTGGGGGTTGTTGGAGGCCAGTTGAATGGATAGAAAGAAATAGGGGAAAAAACAGCATTTTGTCGTGTCCTGTTATGTGCCTCTGCTCCACCATAAATAATTGTGACAAGTTTTTTGTTACGCGTGAAAGTCCTTGACTTTGCCTCCTGTTCCAGAGCCTCCTCTCTTGCACGGAGACACTGCCAAACCCAAACGCCCCAATACACACGCACACACCTTCCCAGATGATAGATGGCACAGTGCAGCTAATGCCAACAGGATAAATTTTTAGTTTGTGCTTTGGAAAGGAGCAGTAATGGTGCTTTGCTCTACAAATCAATAAATGAGGAGGACAACTAAGAGAAAGAGAGGGTGGGAGTACAGATTCTTGGTAGTGCCACAGGGTGTGGGGGAGAGATGGAGGGATAGGGATAAATCATATTTGAATGTCTATATATTTATTTGTGCATTTGGTCAATGTTTAGTATTAGAAGTTTATAGCTGTATAGGTTTATAATCCATACAGATTTTATTCATTCAGATACAGTGCAGTAAGTAACTTTTTACTTGCTTCCTCCTTTTATTCTTTTTTTGGAATTGTACATTTCATCCTTGAAGCTTGTGACTTCACTGGAAAGACAAATCAGTTTGAGACGACTTTGAATATTCATCATCATAATTACAATAAGCATGCGCATGCATTGAACTTTGCATAATGAGAATGGACAGTAGTGAAATTGCTCTCTCTCATTACAAATGGATGTGACTTTTACCTGGTTAGCCGCTTAGTAATAAAGTGCCAGCCACTCATCTATTGCCAGGTGATGGATCTCGGGGCTTGGTTAAAATTCCTACAGTAGATCCTCATTGCCAATTAGACGAATGACTGATGACATTAATAGTCATGCTATTGAGGAGTGATGTGTGCTCGCTGTGGTCACCGGGGCATATTTTCTTTAAATATTAATAACGTTTTTAACCCTCCTATAGGCATAAGCTACGGAATCTATGCATCAGTTTCTAGACAAAAGAAATAGATGTTCCGTTTTGTTCTAGTAAATTAAACACTCACATTATTGTGATAAGGTTCAGATTATAAACATGGCTGAAATATTTGTGTAAATGACAAAATGTAGATATACTCTCAAAGGCTACTTGATAAGCATGGCCACATTAAGGCATGTAGAGGTGGTCAAGACAACTTGCTTATTGTTGTTGCCAGACGGGCTGTTCTGGTTGCAGAAACTGCTGATCTACTTGGATTTTCACACACAATCATCTCTAGAGTTTACAGAGAATGATCTGAAAAGTGAAAATATCCTGTGAGGGGCAGTTGTGTGGATGAAAATGTCTAGTTGATATGAGAGGTCAGAGTTAATTTTTTTAAATAATGTATACTATTATACAGATCCTGCTATACAGCCTGTATATACAATATACAAACATACACACACAAACCCACAGATATCTTTTTTTCTCTTTTTAGAAACATTGACCCAAAGGAGTAACGTAAATATAAATGTATGTACATGTACCATATGCAGACTTTTTTAGTGCTTTAGTTTAACTAAGCACTATGGCTAAGGTAATCCTTTATGGCATTGCTTTACATAGTTAAAACTGGCTTCCGTAAGAATCCATCATGTACACCTCCGGACATTACCAACCTAATTAAACATTCATAAAGCTGCAAAAAAGAAGAAAGAAAGTAAGAAAAAAGTAAGAGGAAAAAACTGCTCTTTAAAAAGCATGCACAAGATCAGAGTGTAAAGGGCTAATATACAGGTGCATCTCAACAAATTAGAATATCATAACAATTTATTTCAGTAATTCAATAAAAACAGTGAAATGCATACATTATATAGATTCATTACAAACACAGTGATCTATTTCAAGTGTTTATTTCTGTTAATGTTTATTGTTTACAGCCAATAAAAACACAATATCTCAGAAAATTTGAATATTTAAAAAAAACAAGTGCAAAAGTTTTCTAAGCATTTAAAATGGTCTCTTAATCTTGTTCAGTAAGCTACACAATCATACAAAAGACATTGGCAGTCACTGACACACTCCACTCCACAAGGAGGGTAGGCCACAAAAGTCATTGCTAAAGAAGCTGAGTTCACAGAGTACTGTATTCAAGCATATTAATGGAAAGTTGAATGGAAGGAAAAAATGTGTGGTATAAAACCGCAGCCTTGAAAGGAATCTCAAGAAAAGGCCTTGGGGGAGATTCACACGGAGTGGACTGCTGCTGGAGTCAGTGCTTCAAGAGCCACTACACAAATGTATCCAGGACATGGGCTACAAATGCCGCATGCCTTGTATCAAGTCACTCATGACCGAGAGACAATGACAGAAGCGTCTTAATTGGGCCAAGGATAAAAAGAACTCCAATGTGTTGTTTTCAGATTCAAGTAAATTTTGCATTACATTTGGAAATCAAGATCCCAGAGTCTGGAGGAAGAGTGGAGTGGCACATAATCCAAGTTGTTTAAGATTGAGTGTAAAGTTTTCACAACCAGCAAGACTTGGCATCTGTTCACACTGACAAATGTACAATACCTAGTTTAATAACCACAGTATCACTGTGCTTGATTGGCCAGCAAACTCACCAGACCTAAAACCCATAGAGAATTTTTGGGCTATTGTTAAGAGGAAGAGGAGAGGCACCAGACCCAACAATGCAGATGAGCTGAAGGCTGCTATTAAAGCAACCTGGGCTTCGACATCCTTTCAGCAGTGACACAAGCATGCCGCACTGATGCAGTAATTTAATAATAATTGATACTTTATTGAACCTCTTAGGGAAATTCTTTCTCTGCATTTAACCCATCCATGGCTGAACACCCGGAGCAGTGTGCTGCACTCTACTGGGTGCACAGGGAGCAGTTGGGGATTGGGTGCCTTGCTCAACAGCACTTCAGCCATGACTTGCCAAGAGTGGAGTTCGAACCAGTGATCTTTTGGTCCCCAGCCCTTTACCCTTTTCATTAAGCCACGGCTGACCCCGAAAAATTGTGGAAAAGGAACCCCAACCAAGAATTAAGTGCATTTACTGTACATACTTTTCAGTAGGACAAAATATCTGCATTATTTTTTTTCAGTTGGTCTTATGTAATATTCTAATTTTCTAAGATAATGATGTTGTGTTTTCATTGGCTGTAAGCAATAATCATCAACATTAACAGAAACAAACACTTGTATTTGTAATTAATCGAGACATGTTTTACTATTTGTATTAAATTACTGAAATAAATGAATCATTCTAATTTATGTAATGTAGGTGCAGGAGAATAGAGGAAATGTATCCGCTATAACTGAAATGTATGTGCAATTTATCTATTTTACGGGAAAATATTTCGCACAATGTGAAGTTGATTCACTGTTTGAAATATACTGATTACAACTAGCTGAGAAAGTGGCATTAAAATAATTGCTCTGAAATCTGCTGCAAGATTGTACATTTAGCACTGCAACAAACATTAGGCATAATCTGTCCAATTAAAGGTTGTGTAATTAATTAAATGCACGTTTTGTATGAGAGTGTAGAAGGAAAAATTTATCAAGCCACTGAAATATGACCTATCTTGTCCAAAAGACTAATATGTTTAACCAAAAGATGAAAATTGATGACAATATTATTTGGAACAAAGTGCTCACTGTGCAACTGTGCTGCATTTGTACTCACTTTCATCATCTTTGCATTGTCCTTATAGAATTTGTGATGTATTACACCAGGCAAGATAGAAACACTTTGAGATGGAGGCTGGCTCGCTAGTTGGTGGGTGGATGTGCACCGTTATCCAGACTCTATTAGAAAATATCTCAATAAAACATGCTGAATTAGTGAGAGCAGTTTAGGTAAGACATTAGCATGCCGACTGATGTCATGTGAGATGAATGTATTAATTCATTTATTAGAGCATGTCTTTAATCAAGTTTAAGATGACAGCACAGTGTTAACATATAATCTGTCAGAATATGTGCGTGCGAAATGAATTGAGACTGAGGAAAGAATATTCATCAGAACTTCATCAGAAGAAACTCACAAGAATTATGCAAATAGTGCTACATTATGTTGTGGTTTACAACCTGTAACACAACAAAGTTCTATCAGTAATAATCCAGGAGAAGTGTAATGATGGCATGACATTATTTGCTACACCAGAGGACAGGAATGCTTCCTGGTGTAAGTGCAAAAACCTGTGATCTCTCTTCTATAGTATCATTGCCAAAAGCCCCTGCAGTGTGTGGCCAACCAACGAATGTAGAATACCATCTTTGTTATAGTATGTCCTACAGTAGTTAAATTACCTTTAATTAACAAAGTGTACAGTGACCATTGAGTGTGCATCTGAGCACTGGATGAAAATGATGTATGCCATATATTAATTATATTGTACACAGATACATACAAAGTGTATATTTGTCAGTTTTTATTTGCCATGCTGTTGGTAGTGCATACAGATAGGCTTTTAGTTTCTCCATTAATATATTTTATATTCCATGTAAAACCATTTGTGAGACCACAGTGAGAAGTAGAAAATTATATTACACATATACAGGTGCTGGTCATAAAATTAGAATATCATGAAAAAATTATTCATTTATATAATTCTATTTAAAAAATTAAAACTTTTATCTTAAATGCATTCATTACACATAGACTGATATATTTCTTTTATTTTCTTTTATTTCTTTTAATTTGATGATTATAACTGAAAACCCAATTCCAGTATCTCAGAAAATTAGAATATTTTAAAAAGGTTCAATATGGAAGACACCTGGTAATGATAGAAATTGATTTGTACTGACAGGTGAGGAGAGGGTGAGGGAAAGATAGAAGGAATATTTTGAGGAGCTGATGAATGGAGAGAATGACAGGGAAAGAAGAGTGGGAGGCATAGAAATAGTTGAACAGGATAT
>JAOUQT010000016.1:12985104-12995233 GCA_025769995.1 Xyliphius kryptos | reverse complement strand
CCCTGAGGGGCTCCGGTACTGAGGGTGAGGGTGGGTGAGACATGCTTGCCTACCCGAACTGCTTGTGGTCTGTTTGTGAGGAAGTTGGAAATCCAGTCACAGATGGATGGATGAAGACCTAGATCTTCCAACTTCATGGTGAGTCTTGAGGGAATAATAGTAGAACTGTAATCCACAAAGAGCATTTTAACATATTTACCCCTTCCAGCATCCAGATGTGTCATCGATGTGTGGAGAAGATGACGATGGCATCATCTGTGGAACGGTTTGGATGGTATGCTAACTAAAACGGGTCCAGGGTGTCGGGCAGTGTGGATGTGATGAGGTCTCTCACCAGCTTCTCGAAGCACTTCATCACGACTGATGTGAGGGCAACTGGGCGGTAGTCATTGAGGCAAGCTGGCTGTGTTTTTTTTTCGGGACAGGAACAATGATGGACTGTTTGAAGCATGATGGTACAATCTGCTGCGTCAGTGAGAGATTGAAGATGTCTGTGAATACCGGAGATAGCTGGTCTGCACAGGCTTTTAGGACTCGACCACAGATACCATCAAGTCCTGCAGCCTTCATGGTATTCACTTTTCTGAACACCTGCTGTACATCTCTCTCTGTGATAGTGATGGCTCTTTGTTCTCTCCGATGTGCTCCTCTCTGTGCCGTTGCCGGCTGCAGCATCAAAGCGAGCATAAAAGCTGTTTAGCTTGTTCTCCAGAGATAAGTCTGCACTTCCCAGTCCACAGGGTGGGCTCCTATAGTCCGTTATGGTTCTCAGTCCATTCCACAAGCTCCTAGAGTCGTTTTGCTGGAACTGGGATAGTTTTCTCCTGTAGCGCTCCTTCGCCTCCTTTACCACCTTCCTTACTCCATATGACACAGTCTTGTATTCCTGCATGTCTCCTCTGTTTAGTCCTGTGTTGTAGGCTGCAGTACGGGCATTCAGAGCCTCCCAGATCCTTTTATCCACCCAGGGCTTCTGATTGGGAAATGTTTTTATTGTAGACTTCTGCATGATCCTTCCTGGGGCTTCTGCATGATCAATAACAACAAGTATCCCTAGGCTGCTCACATTCTTTCTGGGGACTTTAATCATGCTGATATGAAAGCAGACCTCCCCAAGTTCCATTAACAAGTGAAGTGTACAACCAGGGGAGATTACTACACTGGACAAGTTGTACACAAATTTCAAACATCCCTACAGGGCTAAGCCCCTAGCACACCTTAGCCATTCTGATCACTTGCCCCTGCTACTGATTCCTGCTTACACCCTCCTCCGGAAACATGTCCCAATCACAACCTGGACTGTCACTTTATGGCCGGACGATGCCTACCACCAACTACAGGACTGCTTCCAGAGAACTGACTGGGAGGTTTTTGCACACCAGGACCAAGATATTCACAATTCAGCAGTCTTGATTACATCAAGTTCTGCACTGACAATGTCACCAGGAATAGACGTGTGATGAATAACCCAAAGAGGAAGCCCTGGGGAGTTATGTCAGAATGCTCTTCGTGGATATCAGCTTGGTGTTTAATACCATCCTCCCCTAACATCTGGTATCCAAGCTGGTGAACCTGGGGCTCAGCCACCTGCAACTGGATTTCCTAACAGGCGCCCAGAGGGTAAGAACTTACATCTCCACTGCTCTCAGCCTGAGCACCGGCTCACCACAGGTTTGTGTGCTCAGCCCACTTCTTTACACCCTCTATACACGACTGTGTCTCCACCCACCTCAGCAACAAGATCATAAAATATGCAGATAACATGACTGTGGTTGGTCTCATCACAGGGACGAGGTGGAGCGTCTGTTCAAGTGGTGCAATAACCTGCTACTTAACACCATCAAAACACAAGAGCTGGTGAATGACTTCAGGAAAAAAAAATGGACATCCAGCCACTCACTATTAGGGGGACCAGCGTGTAGAGGGTCCCAGTGTTCAGGTTTCTTGGCATGGAGTTGGAGGACAACTCATCCTGGAGCACCAACACCAAAGAGCTGCTAAAGAAGGCGCAGCAGACATAATTTTTTCTGAGAATTCTCAAGAAGAACTCTATCCCCCAAGAACTGCTACTGGCTTTATATCACTGCTCCATCGAGACTGTGCTTACATATGGTTTGTGCGTACAGTACGGCAACAGCACACCCTCGGACAAGAAGGAGCTTCACAAAGAGCAGCAGAGAGAATAATAGGCTGCAACCTTTCCACCCTTGAACAAATTTACACCGACAGATGCCGCAAGAAAACTATGGACATTTTAAATGACTCTTCTCACCCCGGTCATTTTCTGTTCTAGCTCTTGCCATCAGGCAAGAGATACAGAGTGATGAAAACCAGGACAAACCTCTTGAAAAACAGTTTCTATCCTAAAGGAATTATGGTTAATTATGATCCCACCCGGAAAACATGCAATCTGTATATTTTTTAAATCTTACTTTCTAATATTTATTTATTTTTTGTACCTTGTATTCTTTCCTTTAGTTACCACTGCATGTGGCAGTTTAAATGTAAATACACTTCTGTCCACAATAATGCTTTAGAGTTCTACATCAACTAAACAGCAGAATAAATTGTGGTGCAATGATGGATAATGTGGCCCTATACAATTATCTGTATTGTGATGGCTCATTTGTATTACACTTATCCTTATCCAGGCCAACAGATAGCCTTGCACATGTATCGGTGGTATGGCCTAATATAAATGAAGAGAGATATCCCCTTACTCATACGCACACCATTGAGCCATTAAACTCTCTACATCCATTAGACAATCTCTCTCTATGGCTGATACAAAAGGTGCAGCTGATTGACTATAAGCTTTTTGTATATATGGACTGAGGGTTGAAGGAAAAACAGGAAGGAAATCTAGCCCATTGTGTAAGAAGTTAGTAATCTCCAGAGAAGCTAAGGTACTTACTAGAAATCTTCCATAATGTATAGGTAATTTTGAATCTCTGAACCTTGCAGGAGACAAGCATTAATTTCAACCTGACTTTTACTTAATAATTGGTGTTCATAACTGATGTAGAGGGGCTAGCCGAGGTAGTTTTGTCTCTTCGAATCTTACCATGAGCTAAAAAAGCTTATGAATTTACAGTTAGCTTGATCTTAACATATTCTCAAAGCCTGAGACAGTGTCCCAATAAAGGCTATGTGTGTGAAACTGTGAATTTCCTGTGACAGCCACTGATAGCCAAGGAAATATATATAGGGAGGAAAACTAGTACTGAGTGGTTAATCTGACATTTGCACCATGAGGGATTCCTACTGCATAATTTGCAAATGACAGTGTCACTGTTGGTTTGTGTCCCCAACAGAATAGCTTAAAGAGAACAAAACATGTTTTTGCTGTGCCGTGCAGGTCCCGGGAAGATAGCTATGATGAAGCTATGATACATTATTGCATGGGTATGATTTGACTGAGGCTATCACTGTTGACCAAGCCCCTTTAGAACAAGGGCAGAGAGAGTGAGAGAGAGAGAGAGAGAGAGAGAGAGAAAGAGAAAGAGAGAGATAATTAAATAGAGACACAGTTGTCTACGTGGCCTGCTCTTGATGGCTGTTCTTTGCAGATGACATGGCACTTTCCTGCTGAATGCTTTCCATTAACATCTGAGTAGATTTACAAGTAGCAAAATGCACCTTTGACTTTACTCTTATAGAGAGAAAGCGTTGTAGCTTTGTCGTTACTTATATGGAAGACTATAGGATAAATATTTGTTAATTTTTTGTACATTCTGTTTTCTTCTGATGCTTGTTGTGTCCTGTCTACAACAACAAACCATAATGTTACTTGCAAAACCCTAGGAGACCCTAGGATTCATTAGCATGTCAAACATTAGATCTGTTCACTTGGAGTTGTTCTCCCTTCGGTCTTAGGTGTGCAACCAAGGTGATCAGACCTGCGTCAATGCACACCTGCCAAATCCCTGAAGAGAAGTCAGAAAGGTTAAAAAACAATGCTGAGTAAGATCTATTGGCAACTCTTTCAATTCAATAAATTTAAATTCAAATAAAAATGAAGGAAAGCATCAGAAAACCCAAGTTGCCAAAGGTTTTCTGGAGATGTGTGCTCACTTGCCTATGGTTATCAATGTACAGACAAATGTTACTTAGTAAGTTTTTGGATGACAGCAATTTGAATCTTAATAGTAAAGTAACAACACATCTAACCTCTTATTCTGTTCTCTCACAAACTGCTTATCTGATTGTCAGAAATTATCAGAAATTCTGACCTTCTACTGAAGAACGCATTTTAAACTGTGTACTTTGTTGTCTTTTTTTGTTAATGCATAGCAGTTCATAAACACTGGTATAAAATGCATTCGACATGCTGGAGTAAGTCCAAATGTAAGGATTTGTAACAACAACAAATTACACTTTATCCAGTATTTGAATTATTTCTCATGGGTGAACATAATGGTGATATAAATCTCTGTGTATGCAATTACTAAGACTGGCATGGTCTATTCCCCACCGGGTGATCGTCTGAGAACAGTGACATATTACCAGCCGGTCAGCTATGGTCATTAAGGCCTGATATGAAACTTATAGCCAGACCTTAAACACAAGTCAGTATCATAGATATTTAAATAAAGGCCAAATGGTACAAAGAAATATATTGTGGTACAATGTAATGATGTGTGACTGAGTGTTTTAAATGATGAAGTGTTATTTTTGATCCTGATCAATCTAACAATGTGCAAAATGTGTCTTAGTGTCAACGTGGCCTGCTTATAATGGTGCAAGGCAACTGTAAGCAGCCAGGCACAAGATGGCAGGCCTCATCACATTGTTTTGACATATGAGATGTCCACTACGCCACTGTAATTGACATACCTTTCAAAAGGTTTGGCATATTTAAAATAATGTAACAATAAAATAGCCCATTATATAAGATGGCTGACTTAACTACACATGCTTTAAATACATTTTGTTAGAGGAAAAATCATTTTTTGCTTGGAAAAATAGGATTCACTCATTACCATTGTGACTGTCAATCTCTTCTATATCACACATATGGTCTTATTAGGACTGTGGTAAACATGATAGAATTATTGCATAAGTCGTGCTCTGTGTGATTCAATATAAGCAGTAAATGTGAGTAAATATGCACATCATTTGAAAAAGACACTAACATACTGTATGTGGTTGCCTTCACCAAATTGATTATCTAACCATTACTTTACACTGTCTGATTTTTGCGAGCACTATCTATGATTGTATCTAAAAATAAGACTTTGTTTTTGCTTTTTGCATAAATGTGGTTTGATTGGAAGCAAATTAAAAAATACTCTTCATTTCTCTTCCTCCTTCTACTTGGCTCGAGTATTGGTGACTTGCCACTCATTACTTACTGCTTACCATCTGGCTTGTTACAAAACTGGAATGAGTAACATAGCTGCCCTGTCTACTGTGTTACATTTACTCAGTTCATTATATTTACATTTTAGTAAATTATTTTTAATAATTATATTTTCTCCTTTAAATGAAAGACTTTTAAAGAAACAATGGCAAACCTCCCCCAGTGGAGTAAGCTGGGTTAGTATCAGGCTAATTTCCAGCTGCAATGAGATGTCCCTTCCCGAATGTATCAGTGAGTGAGAGTTAGTTGCTTAAACAGAGCTTTTGCCTCATCACATTGGTGCCATTCCCGTAAAGTGACTGTTTATCATAAGGTAGTGTGCAAGGTTTTAATGAGCTCACTGCCTGTACTAGTATAATTTCAATTAGTTCGCTCTTTTCATGTCCACTGACATGATTACAGTGTGAAGCCATCATTGTTTAGCATTTAGAATTAAGAGTGAAGCCTTTGCTGTTTTAATCTGTTTTCCCAGCTAGGCACCTGACAAAAACATTACACCTTCTTCAACATAATGGTGCACACTGGTTCATTAATACAGGGAAGGCATTTCAATTCCCCAGCATCACACCTTATAATAGATGTGATTGAGATATTATATTCAATCCGAATTTGCCGACACCATGAAGACAAGCACATTACGAAAATTAATACATTATTGATGTATGGTCATCCGTCTGCATAGGGTTTTTATTTGAAATTGGGTTGTCACCTTTGTTTTAAATTAGTATAAAATAAATATAATAGTTGTTGTAATGTTAAGAATTTTAGCCTAAAAAGACAAGCCATTACAGAAAAATTATCATCAACTTGTATGAGTCACAGTTACTACCTTGAAGTTAATTTATAAAAAGCACAAAGACTTGTATTTTAGTATAAGGAAGAAAATACTGGAACAAAGATGAGCTCCATAAGATGTAAAATACTCTAGATGTGTATCACTGTCAAATATTCATTCATTCATTCATTATCTCCAGAAATCGGAGAACTTGGATAAAACCAACATGGACATGGGAAAATATGCAGTCCAGATAAAAACTTCCAGGTCATACCACCCGGGGCTTGAACCCAGGTTCTTCTTGCTGTGAGGCAGCATTACCCATTGCATTACCCACATCTACACTGTCAAATTGTACTGTGCAAGTTCTAAATCGATAGATAGATATCTAAATTTATAGATAGATAAATGCCAGACAGACAGATGTAATAATACGATGAGGATTTTTTGTTGAGTTTTTCATGCTTGTGATTTTGTTTTCTATTTTATTTGTCTGGAAATAAAAAAATAATACTTATACATAATTATATATATGTATAAATATGTATGAAATGATTGCTGAAGATAATCAGATGATTAGATTAGATGTTTAGATTAGATTAGATTAGATATTTCAGCCATTTTATGTAGTAAACCTTGACATGTGTAATTCATTTTTTATTACATTTTTTTAATCAAAATGCTCTTAAGAGAAATCAGTCATTAATAATGGAAGACATTTGAGCTGTCATCTTGTTTGGAGAGCTTGCAGCTCCCGCCTCCGGACAGCACAACTCTTGAGGAAATGGGTGTGCAATTTATCTATGATTTTTAGTGATATTTACCAAAGAATAGAATTCTTTAGGTTTTAAATCATTTACCTCTTCTGGGGTCTCATGCTTTACTGTGCAGGTGCGCTGCTGAATTATACAACAAATATACACCAATAAAAGACTTTTTGCGAACCTATACAGAAATCCTTGTATAAATGAAAAATTATTACATCCCAGAATGTGCCTATGATTTATTCGACAATTTAGACTGCTGAAGAAGACAGAGAAATGACAAAAAAGTATAATTTAGATAAAAACCCTTAAAAGAATCAATTTGACAAGATGTCTGGAAATTTGACTTTCACTATGATTGCGGCTGTCTCGCTGCTGCATAGTAGGATGGCTGTCTTTCTTCCTCCCTGACAGGCAGACCGAGGCCAAATTGACAGTTTTTTAAAGAGACTGACAAAAAGCAGCATTAATTAAGCTATTGCTGGACTGTGTTAAGGAATAGAGAAAAAAATCTAATATGAGGAAAGGTTACCAAGTCTGCTCTGGTGTCAGATTTTCTACTTTCTATGAATATTAATGGGCATAATGAAGACAGTCTTTCCCTCATCTTTTCATTGTCTTGTTAGTCAGGTGCCATGCGGCAGGAACCCATAATATGCTGTTAAAGACCAACTATGGAATATGTCATAAAGAGAGAAGACGACCACACCTTTATTAGGCATTAATACAAACGTGTTTCTCAATGATAGTGAGACAGAGATCTTTGCTTGTGTATTTATTAATTTTTAAGAAGATGGGAGTGTCATTGGATGGCACATACGATTTAGAGGTTCAATATGGTGTGATTTTGCCATTCAATTAAAAATGGCAAGCATGCAATCAAAATAGGATTTCATTTTACCAAATCCATTGGAGAACAATTAGACAGAAGCAAACGCAAATGGCATCTATTATGGGTCATTAAATTCTTTTCTGTAGTCTCCTGGGAAACACAGGAAAGATCTTTAAAAAAAAAAAGTCTATTAAAATGCTGACTGTGGGCAATGATCAGAGAATTGCAAGTTTATGGATGTCCCGGCAAGTGCAATATTCCTTAATTACAAAAGATATTTACACTCTGGAAATATATTATAGACATGTTACAATAATAAAAAAATTAACAGTAGAGAATTATATTTTTGCATTATATCTGTATCTTAGATGTCTTTTCCATTTTTTTCTTATTAGTTACTTAATTTAGTTAACTAATTATAGTTATTAGTTAAATAAACTTATTAGTTAGCTTCAACTCAAGACGCAGCAGGAATACATAAAAACCAATCCTGAACACACATTTAATTACATAGGATTTGGATCATGCTTAATTTGCACAGATTTATAGTGCTGCAGAACAGCCATGTGTGAGAACTTCAAGTGATTTGTGGGTAACATTTAGAGGAGGATGCTGCCAAATGACCTTGTACCATCTGAGAGCTCTGAATAACCTTCACAGGCTGTTAATGTTTTCTGACTACAGTTCCAAAATAAATTTACATGTCTATGAATACACTGTGAAAGCCCCTTCTGTTAAAGAAAAAAAAAACCACTATAGTATGGTAAGTTGAAACTGTCCAATGTAATAAAAATAATCAGTAAAAATACTGAAAATCAATTAAATAACATAGGGTGGCACAGTGGCACATTGAATAGTGCTGTGGCTTTACATCAAGTATATTCCGGGTTCCAGCCACGATGAGGTGACTCTGGAAATTTATGTGTGGAGTTTGAATGTTCTCCTCGTGTTTGCGCGTGTTATCTCCACGCTTTTAAATAGTCAATAGCCCCATATCAAACCCAAGGGAGGATTTTAATCCCAGCCACGCAAATAAAGGCAGCGGCATCACATTATTTTTGCATCTGTGAACAGAGAGCTTAAGACACCTGCAATGCTAATTACAGGACTCACCTTAGTTTTTATGGTAAAAATAGTTTAGGTCTTTTCTAGGGGTGAAGGGCGAAAATGAGAGGCATATCCTTGTTATCACAATCAAAAGATATTTAGTAATATTACATTAAACATATATAATAATGACTGTAGTAACATAACTTACAGGATTAGATATGTTTAGGATTTTTTTTACAGTTTGGCCATCTTGTAGACTTACTCGTAAGACTTGATCTATCCAATGCTCAACAACTTAGAGAGACAACTGCTCTTAAAGCCTGAATATGTCTTACTTCTTCTTTATAAAGTGCCCAGGGATCACATCCTTATGTAGACTTGTATTTTCATATCTTTCTTAATTTGGCCATTGACACCATACGTATAGACCTACTTGCCTTCACTTCACCAGCACAATCTGTAGCATAATTTACTCTACATTCCAAATATATGAAGTCCACTTGTCCACTCATATACAATTATAATGTATATGATTTAAAATAATATAATGTAGCTATCAGTTTTAGTTTTTAGTTATATACAGTGGATAAAAAAGTCTACACACCCCTGTTCAAACGGCAGGTTTTTGTGATGTAAAAAAATGACAGCAAGAAAAATATTTTCACAACTTTGTCCACCTTTAATGTGACCTATAACCTGTACAATGCAATTGAAAAACAAACTGAATGGAGGTGAAGTAAAAATAAACAACTGAGATAATGTGGTTGCATAAGTGTGCACACCCTTTTAGAACTGTAGGTGTGGCTGTTTCCAGATAGAACCAATTACATTTCGACTCATGTTAAACTGGAGTCAGCACACACCTGTCATCAATTGTCCTGACATTTTTGTAGCTCCATCATCCAGCACAAGTCATGGACAAAGACCTGCCAGAGCATCAGATGGATCTCATTATTCAAAGATATCAGTCAGGTGAAGGCTACAAAAGATTTTCCAATTCATTAAATATACCATGGAACACTGTGAAGACTGTCATCATCAAGTGGAGAAAACATGGCACAACAGTAACATTACCAGAACAAGACATCGGTCCAAAATTGGTACGACAGGAAGAAAACTGGTCAGGGAGGCTCCCAAGAGGCTGACAGCAACACTGAAGGAGCTGCAAGAATTTCTGGCAAGTACTAGCTGTGCAGTACATGAGACAACAATCTTCCGGGGTAGAGGGGCAAGATGGAAGCCTTATCTTTCAAAGAAAAACATCCAAGCCCCGGCTTAATTTTGCAAAAAGACATCTGAAATCTCCCAAACGCATGTGGGAAAATGTGTTATGGTCTGATGAAACC
>JAOUQT010000016.1:12941213-12952287 GCA_025769995.1 Xyliphius kryptos | reverse complement strand
GTTTGTGAGCAGCAGTATGGATTCATGCCAAGAAAGAGCACCACAGATGCGATTTTTGCTTTGAGAATGCTGATGGAAAAGTCCTTAAAACATGTACTTGTAGCTTTGGCACTGTGTGCAGATACCAAGTCCTGTTTGAAAATGAAAGCAGCATCTCCCAAAATTTGGTCTGAGGCAGGAAGCATAAGGTGTGCTAAAACTTTCTGGCATTGACCTTAGACCTCAGAAAACACAGTGGACCAACACCAGCAGATGACTTGGCTCCTCAACCCATCACTGACTGTGAAAACTTTAAAGTGAATTTGATTTTGTGCCTCTTCTCTCTTCCTCCAGACTCTGGGACCTAGATTTACAATGGAAATGAAAATGTTACATTCATCAGAGAACTTAACTTTGGACAATTCAGCAGCAGTCCAGTCCCTTTCAGTCCAGCCGGTTCTTTTGCTTAAGTGTGGCTTGACACAAGAATTGCGAAAGCTGAAACCCATGTTTTGCATATGTCTGTGCATGGTGGTTCCTGAAATACTGAATCCAGCGAGAGTCCAGTCTTTGTGAATCTCCCCCACAGTTTTTAATGGGTTTTGTTTCACAATCCTCTCCAGGATGTTGTTATCTCTATTGCTTGTAGACTTTTTTCTACTCTTATCCTTCCCTTCGCTTCTGTATTAATGTTCATGTAAACAGAACTCTGTGAACAGCCAGCCTCTTTAGCAATGACCTTTTGCCTTGCCATTCTTGTGCAAGGTGTCAGTAGTCATATTTTGGACAACTGTCAAGCCAGCAGGCTTCCCTATGATTGTGGAGTCTACAGTACTAGATTTCGGGACCATTTATTGGCCGCTGCAGGTGTTTTGAGTAAATTAGCTAAGTAGAGTGTGGCACCAGGTGTCTTCAATTTTGAACCTTTGTACAATATTCTATTTTTTTTTATTAGTTGTCAGTTATGATCATCAAATTAAAAGAAACAAACACTTGAAATATATCAGTCTGTGTATAGTGAATGTGTTTAAAATACAAGTTTCACTTTTTTATGTGTATATATATATAGCGTGTGTTTTTGGCTTCTGTCTCTTTAATAAGCTCACACGTTATCTAGTATAACAAATTTCTAGCTGCCATCATCAAGTCCAGTGAGGCAAGTGGGAGGAGTTCGTCTTTTCTTTTTTTTTTTTTTTTTTATAATGTTCAGTTTGTTCTCGGTGTCGATGTTTGCGGGCATCGCTTCCCCGTGTCTGATACGAGCGCGAGATATTGTTTTACACGCGGACACTTTCTCTCCTCGTCACCAGTTTCTCTTACTAAGCGACTCCGGCGTTTTGACAGGCGCTCGTTCTTTGGCTTTTGAGAGGAGGAGAAAGAGAAACGGAAAGAGAGAAAAAAAAGAAGAAAGCGGGGAAGCGGCCCGCCATCGATCGGAGTCGAAGAGAGACACCCTGTCCTGACACCTGATTTGACAAGACAGCGTCTCTGATACTGGGATTGTACGCAACGAGAGAGGAGTGTGTTTAGAAGCGCTGGGGAACAACACACCGACTCTGGTGCTCGTTTGTTTTGTGTGCGTGTTTGTTTTCTTCTTTGTCTTCTTTTACGGACTATTTGAGAAAGCTGAAGTCAGCACCTACACGAATTAGAGCTGTGATTTGACAAAATGCCGAGGAGAAAGCAGCAAGCGCCGAAGCGGGCAACGGGTATGGGCAAGAGTGACATTTATCATTCTCCTCTTCTAATAGTCCCTCTTCTTCTTCTAATAGTACATATTCTTTTTCTATTATTTTCCCCTAATAGTCCTTCTTCCTCTTCTTCCTCTCCTCCTTTTCTTCTTATTGTACCAATTCTTTTTCTTGTTCTTATAGTACATATTCTTTTCTTCTTCTTCTTCTTCTTCTTAAAGTACCTGTTCTTTTTCTTTTTCTTTTTTCTTCTTCTTTAAAAAGTATCTTCTTCTTCTCCTTCTCCTCCTTGTTCTTCTTCTTTTTCTTCTTCTTCTAATAGTACCTATTCATGTTTTTCTAACAGTAACACTTCTTGTTTTTTTCTTCTTCTTCTTCTAAAAGTATTTTCTTCTTCTTCTTCTTCTTCTTCTTCTTCTTCTTCTAATAGTACCTCTTCTTCTATCTCTTATTGTTTTTCTAAAAGTACATTGTTTTTTTGTGTTTCTAATAGTATCTCTTCTTGTTTTTCTAATAGTAAATCTTGTGTTTTTTCTAACAGTACTTCTTGTTTTTCTAATAGTACATTTTCTTCTTTTTCTAATAATACCTCTTTTCGTTTTTTTAATAGTACCTATTCTTCTTGTTTTTTTTTTCGATAACTGTGTACATATTCGTTTCAAAGTCTATTACAGGGAAGCTGGGTTAGTGCTATTTTAACCGTTTAATTGTATTTTAATTACCAAAGCGTCCAGGTTTCATCCTCATGACGAATAAAACACTGTTATGCTTCTCTAGATGCTACTTAGTGTTTGGATGTGACTGCTGTGTGCAATCTAAAGGGACAGAAAAATCTCTTCCGTGGTCGGGGAAAATAAATCTACTTAAACTCTCGTGCTACTTCAGTGTGACAACAAGTTCAGGAGTTGATCATTTGGACTAGTGCAAGAGTGAAATAGTGAGAGAGAGTTTGTGTTCTTGATGGATGTTCCGCTTGGCTCCGAATATCAGCTGAACTTCCGATGAACCCTTAATACGTATCTCCAAGAGAAACGGACACACACACATGCACACACACACCGTTATTTTTGTTAGTGTTTTAGGAATATGTAGGCTGATGTCCTACCTGATAAGCACTTGTATAATTTATCAATATACACATACCTTGCTAATTTATTAGGTACAATTTAATTAGATATTAGTTATACAAATATCTAATCAGCCAATCATATCACATGGCCGCAACTCAATGGATTTAGACATGTATAGATGGCTAGCTTGCTGAAGTACAAACCGAGCATCACAGTTATGAAGAATGACTTTGAACATAATGTGGTTGTTTGTAATAAACGGCTGCTTTTAGTATTTCAGAAATTGCTGATTTAAAAAGAGAAAATATCCAGTAAGGGGCAGTTCTGTGAACGGAAAATGGATGTGAGAAGTCAGAGGAGAAAAGAAAGCCTGGTTTGAGATGATACAAAGACAACAGTAACGCAAATAACAACTATATAAACAAGTAATGTAGAATGCCATCTCTGTTGAACATATGGCATGAAGAATTAAGGCAGGCACTCCAACCATTTACTAATAAGGTGTACCTTATAAAGTGGCCAGTAAGTGTATAATTCATGTCTCATTGATATGGATGTGAAAGGCTAAAATACATTACTTTTACATTTAATTAATTCAGTCGCGCATTCATTCATTTGTTCATTCATTCATTTACTGCTTTGTAATTTTTCTTTTCTTAATTTTTCAACAAAACACGTGCTGTTAATGGATCCACACTAATGTGTACTATTATAAAGGAGGTGTTTGTTTAGATATTGTATTCTGCTACTTCTCTCTCTACCAGTGTGTGATTCTCCACATAGACGTACTACATAAAGAACAGGCAGTGTAAGTGATTTTTTTTTACATTTAAAGCTTTGTCTCTGTTTAATAGTTATAGAAATGTAAGGTTAAAGTGTTGCTATCTTCTGGTTTTTTTCAGATCATCCTAATCTTTAAGCCTTAGTGAGCTGTCAGTCTACAGGTATGAAGAGAGAAAAATAAGAAAAAAATATTCAGATAAATATAAATTTGTAAATGCTTAGAAAAATATTTTACAAGGTAAGCACTCGAGTGTGAAATAGCCCTGAGAAGTGTTGGTTGTGCAGTATTGATAAAACTGACTGACTTTGGGACAGCCAGATAGACAGATGGAACTCAGTGTATTTTACATTTTATATCCGTTCTAAATTACTTTTATGAAAGTTCTGGTAAAAACAATACAATCATGCTGTTTATTTTTTTTTAAAAGGAAAGGTGAATTCACCACTTTTTCATGTCGACCTTAAATACTCAGGTGTGGATATTTGTAATGTGTTTGTGATGGCCGGGAACACAGCTGGTACACATTGATCGGTGTGTTAGCAGCAATTTTCAGCCCACCTTGTGATGCTGATACTTTCCAGCTGTCTTTCTTTAGCTTCTACCACTTACTCAGTCACTCACCCTCTCACACTCACACACATGTCCCTCCCTTCCTCCCTCTTCTAAAAGCCCCCTTTCTCAAAGGCGTAGCAATTATTGGGTGAACTTTTTTTACGAAGATTCCTAAGCGATCCTTTTACACGCTGTAGGCCTACTCGCCTCGTAATCTGGTAAATGTGTCAGCCCTATGGAGAAATAAGCCTTCCAGAAGAGTTTCTTCATTGTTGAGGTAATTGTCTCCTCTCTGACAGGCACATTCATCAGTGGCTTAATGGTCAATCAAAAGTTGGCAGGCACAGTGTTTTCATTCTTTCCTATTCACTACATTAGGAACACTTAATCAAAACGTCTTCCAGTAATGACCGTGAAGAGTTCATGACTGACTGATCTGTTGTCTGTGCCGATAGAAAATTAACAGCTCGGCACAGGAGAGATGTGGCTCGCAGATAAACAAATTGTGCATTAATATTTCATCTTCAAGACCTGGGATGTGCTATCAGCAGCGAATTGCCATTTCTCTCTGCCTGACTCTCCCCCTCTTGCCTTTCTTTTATTCTTGAAGGCTTTTTGCAGCTGTAACTCATTTTGCTTGATGACTTTACTAGGGTTATAGAGAGTGACGACAAATTGATTACCTGGCAGAGCAAGAATGGAGCAGGGGGAGATCGAGGCTGACACTCATGTTATAATAATATGCTTAATGATGTGTAGAGGGGCAAACAAGGGTAGAAAGAGACTAAGGTATTAAAATATAACCAGAGAAGATGCTAGCAATGAGTTTTTTTGTAATTGTTTTTCAATTCTTTTGTGCAGACAATAAAGAAATTTACAGATAGTGGTACTCCCTGGTTGAAAATGCTGTTATTGTGTTATGAGTGCTATCTGCAGCTTATCATTAAACATTGTAAAAATACACTCGCTTGCTAAGGAATACAGAGATCTTTCTGCTGAACTGCACATTTAATATTTGTAGTGCGACTTTAAGTACACTATAATGTGCACAGGTCAGGCATATTTCTTTAATATATGTATTTCATCCACCACATTCAAGCTGAGTTAAGGATTAATTTTATGACTATTAGAGTTTAAAACTGCAAAAGTGACATGAGTGGTGTGGTGTCCACTCTTTATGATCTTGGTAGATATTACTAAGATGAACATTGCTGATGATAATGTCATCAAACAGGTTTCATTTCAACATAGCAGCTTATTATATTAATGCTGCGGCACCTGTACATTGTTTTCCAACCTCCTCTTATCTCTTTACCATTAGTTTCTACTTTGTACAGTTTGCCCAATTTGCAGTTAACAAGATAAATTGGTTAACAGACAAAGGCGTTAAGTGTTGCTGTGCCAGATAGTGAGTGACAGCGGCTTCAGGGAATTGGCAAACTGTGAGTTCTCCTAAGTGGTCTGTTCTGGAAACATCAGAGGCAGATGTTGTTTGTATGGTCTAAGTAGAAAAGGCAGTCCAGCACAGTCATTTGCATAAGTGTCATTTGAGCTCAAAGGAAAAAATGATAATGGTCAATTCTCAGGCATGGACACACCTGACTTATTTTCCTTTGACCTGAGTGCTGTGTGTGTCTAATATGTGAATCTGATTTGGTTACAGTCTAAAGTTTTTATTACAGTACAAGCCTGTTAACGCTGATCATTTACAGCCGTGCCCTACGCTACGCATGCCACTAATTCCTGTTTTGTTTGTTTATGTCACTATAGTAGTTTAACCACAGACGCTGTCATCCGGATCTGTGGCTATGATGTCATGGTATTTCCTCTCCTCCGATGAGTTTGGCTGATGTTCGCTCTGCATGTGCCTGAAAGAGCAGATGCTCATGCTGCATTTAGGTGAGGGGAAATTAAAAGAACAGGCATGTGCCCTAGAGGCAACTTTCTCTTCACCACACTCTTTGGTGATTGGTCCCAAAGTGGGCATAGTACTGCCTTACACTCGTGCCACCTTGCCTTCCCTCAGAGACCTGTGCCAGTTTCCAGGCAAATGACATGATTTGAGATGCTGCTGGAGGCAATTGGGCCAGCTAATGTTTCTGTCCATGAAAATAAAGGAGAAAAGGCTATTTCTTGACTGCGACAATGGTAAGGTGACCGGAAGACTTTATTGCTCCTGGACTAAAACTCATTACACCCACCAGACATCCAGAGTATAAAAGAAATTACAAAGCGTTGTTTTGTCCTCGTCCCTTCATATAGTCAGCAGGAGAGATTGAGGTCAGAGAATCAGCAGTCAGGAATGGAAGTTGGTTGTTTGTGCAGGAATGAGACGTGGGTGAAAGGGGCCTAACAATGACACAAAACACTTTTGTGTTCCCATTATTTGATTACTGGCTGGAATTCTGCCATTTCTGAATTACACAGCAGCGATCACAACAATCTGCTCAGAACACACCTGTGCCTAGAGAAAAGCATCCTGGCTATTAACAATCTGTTTAAGGAACTCCTTTTTTCTTTAAACCTTCCAATCTTCAGTGTAACACTGGAAAAGAACAAAAATTTGTTGTGAAACCGGAGACATGTGATATTGCGCTAGGCTAATAGTTGGCCCACCTCAGGAGGCCATTTGGCTCTGGAGTTGTTCAAAACAATCAGTGTAGGGTCATGTTTCCACCTCCAGATGGATGGAGTGGCTGTATCGAGGCAAGTGCTGGGGACCAGGGTCAAATCTCCGAATTCTGTCATATTTACCTCAGTTCTCTGTGATAGGATCCTGTTCATACAGACACAAAAGCATTATTCAGCATTAAATGTGTAATAAAGTAGAAACATGTTGTACCCATTACACAAGACAATTTTTCCATAACCTAATTGGAGTATAATTCAGCTTTTTTCTTTAAAAAGCAATTTGTCCCTGGTGTTTTTCACACTGAATCGTGTTGTTTTATCATGCAGAGATTTGTCCCAACAAATATTTGTCCCATAATCGACTCTGAGTTAAAATGTGGCCCCTC
This sequence comes from Xyliphius kryptos, assembly GCA_025769995.1. Classification (NCBI taxonomy): domain Eukaryota; kingdom Metazoa; phylum Chordata; class Actinopteri; order Siluriformes; family Aspredinidae; genus Xyliphius; species Xyliphius kryptos. The sequence continues at coordinate 12,945,194 of JAOUQT010000016.1, read as the reverse complement.
CCTCCTTTTTCATGATTTGCATCTTTTGCCAAATCCTGACTTCCCCATGATGACTGGCCACACAGTCTTAAGGAATAGCGTTGTTTTAAAAGACAAAAAACTTCATTAATCTAAACATTTTTTCACAATGTAACCTAGTTTTCTTCCAATCAAGTGCTTAATGAGTCTCAATTAAGATGCATAATGCAAATTAACCCTGGTTTACTACTATCCATGGGTGCAGGGGCTATGAGAATATCTGCTAATGGTGCAATCTGTAACAATTAGGCAGGAAAACATTCGCAAGACTACATAATGATGAAGAATTTGGTATGCAGGTAAATCTGGTACATTATTCATGTTATTTTATATTTTGTTCTTTAATTAGCCTTAGCATACTTTTATTCTGAAAAGTAATGGACTATTTGATTTTAGAATACTGTCTCTTTTACACATGCACAGTAATCCTGAAATGTTCTCAAATTTATCCAGGGTTTGTATGTGAACGTGACCACCTGAAAAATTAGTCTCAGATCTTATCCTCATAGCACTAGTTAAATTTCTTTGCATTTCATCCCTAATGAACAAGCCAGACGGCGACGTATATAGTACCAAGCATTATAGCCTTGTTTATCTCATAAACCCGGAATCTAAAATAATCTATAAAAAGTAATGACCAATTTCTCTTAGTTATCTGTCTGGTCCGTCATGAAAGATGCTATGTTCTGTGTCACTAATTCTTGTCATCTGATCAAGTCTGCTAATAGGTATGGTTTTGTAACTGCAATATAAAAACAAAAATTCTGGACCGGAATTTATTTTCATTCATTATTTATAAAGTTTAACGTGACTTTATAAAAAACATAAAAAAATCTCTGGAACTGATATTGAGGCACTTTCCTGGACTTTTAATTAAATCTATAAAAACTGCACCAAGTTAAAAAAATTCATAATACACATTATGGGCGATTCAGCTAAAGACCCAGCAAAGTCTTCTAACCACCTCGCTGGCTGCCATCCAGGCATCTCCAACCCCCATTGCTTTTTGCGTCCTAATTTAACATGGCCACTGATGGCTTCTCGATAGCTTTATTACCTACATGTTTCATGACAAGTTGTGCAACACAATTACATGAGAAATAATTTGATGAATCAACTTGATATTCGGCAGTTGTGTCTGACCTTGCAATCCGTTACGCCGTCTTTTTTCTTCCTCTGGAGGTCACCGCCAGCTCGGATCACGCGTTTTCAGCCGAGCAACCAGCATTTCATGGGCAATTATATTAACTATATGACTCTTTTATAGCACCTAAATTGCATGATAGGTGAGTGGGGTATAAATTTTATAGCATCAGAGGTATTTGACAACTATTTCTTAAACATTTTAGTACATCAAAAATTATAATTATTCTGCATTTCGCACAAAGCTTGTCTTCATTGGGACAAATCTCTATGCAATGCCCGGATTGAGGCATGTAGCTCGTGTACTGTATGTATGATAATCAATCTCTGTACTACTTTCAGTTATTTTCCTGGAATGCTCAAGGAAATGGTAAATATTTTGTTTGCCATTTAATTTTTTCCTTTAATAACTGTGAAGCAGCTGTAATACAGAATGCTTTATTGAACAATCACAGAACAGTGTAGAATTTTAAAATTGATTATGTGTGTGTATGTGGTAATAATGCCTTATCTTAATTTGTGTCCTTGCTGAGCTGCGAGTGCTTGTCTGCGTGCTTTGTACCACTCTTCTGCTAATAACAACTTAATTGAAACTCATTAAAAAGCAGTGACAGCTTAGGTGTCTTTGTAGGATACAGAATAATTCAGTTGTATATACAACTTGATTAAGGGAACCCAATAACAACAAAAGTTTAACAGTAGTTAATAGTGTCCAGTTTTACAGTTATAGAAAGAGAAGATGCCACTAGTAGCATATTAAGTATGTACCAACAAATCTCTGTCCAATTCATGAAACCTGGTTGTGGACACACCACTTTGATCACAAATAATAAGATCAGTGGCTTGAATACAGGCAATCTTTAATTAGCATAATGTGCATACAAAAGACCCTGATTAACTATATACATTCATTTATTCTCTTCCGCTTAATCCACATGGGGCCGCGAGCCAGCCATTGGGCGCAAGGGCAGGAACAACCCACCATCGTAGGGCACACACACAGTCACACACACATTCACACACTAAGGGTCTGGGAGCGCCCGGAGAAAACCTGCATAAAAACAGGGAGAACATGCAAACTCTACACAGAAATCTCTCTACACAGAAAAGTCGTCCCACCCGGGGCTCTAACCAGGGTACCAGGGAAAAGGAATGCATTAGGCAATCTATAATTGTCTGAGGATCTCAAGATGTAAAATAAACAAATAAGTAAATAGATACAGTTAAGTGAGACGCCTAAGGGTTCTGGAAATGAAGTTGCTATTTTTGACTTTGCAAACTATAAATAATATGACAAATAAAATGTAGGCAATGTACAATGTCATTTTTGCTCTTCAAGGTACAAGCAATATAAATGTACCCTCATAAGTACAGGAGTGGTCCTTAAGGTTTGACTTCAAACTATATTTACTTTAGGGTACAACCCCAGTGACTAGCGTTTGTACCTTAAAGGGTACATTTGGGTATATTTTTATTCTGAGACTGTAGGAAATGTACTCTGATTTATTATGTAGCTTTTTAAGATTTAAAAATCAGGCAGACTGAATTATTTTCAAATTTCAGCTACAGGTAGTGGGGGATATTTTTAGCTCTCTACTTACTCTCGCTAGTCACATAATTAGGTACACCCAGTCATTTGCATGTTAAATACACAAATATCTAATCATCCAATCACATAGCCACAATTCACATAATTAGTCGTATAGAGGTGGTCAATGCAATTTTTTGAAGTTCAAACCGAGCATCAGAATGGTGAAAAAAGGTGATTCAAGTGACTTTGAATGTTGCATTGTTGATGGTGCCAGATGTTTATCTACTGGGATTTTCACACACAAATACAAACCCAATTCCAAACAACAAAGTACAAATTGTTAATAAAAATGGAATGCAATGATGTGAAGGTTTCAAAATTCCATATTTTTTGGAATATGGAGTGAAATATATGAAATATATGCCCAGGTGCAGTTTACGTTCAAACCATGATATAGTGAAAAATCTTAATCTAAGGAATTTGATTATACTGAATATTATTACAGCTGGGATTACTTGTCCTCTCTTGCATATGGAAACCCATCTTGTCTAATTGATTAAGTGGAAGAAAATGAATAAATAAATGTATACACCTCAGGTTTTACAATGTTAAATATGGCATTAAAACGGCAGTAAAAAGCATTAAATTAGACTTGCTGATACCTGCAGAAGCCATGACACTTGAACTGTAGATTGCTGGATTACTTGGCAGGAACCATCAATAATATAACACAGTTCTGTAATTGGTAATATGTTGATATTGTCTGTAAGCAGATATTTAAAATGTATGTGTAACTTTTGGAAGGAGTCTACAGTATCAATGATTTATAACATACAGCAATCTGTAAAATCTACATTTTCCATTAAATCTAACTTCTAACATAAGTGCTACCAGGAATTTGTTTTGCAAATTTAAATGCAACTGTAAATAGACTTAAACTGTCATAGACATTCTTTTTAATTTAGGTGAAACTCTAACATTATACACTTCATAATTCTTGGTGCCACATCAGGATTTTCCTACAGCTTAGTCATAGTGCTTTACAGTGCATCAATTTGTCAGTGCTGATTATTTTCATGATTAACAGACCCCTTTTATTAAATTATTCATGTCATAATTTCAACAGAGTTTTACTTGGTTGTAACAAGTGTCTATTTGAGTTACTGCTTACTCAAATCAGTCTCACCGTTCTCCTCTGACCTCTCAAATCAACAAGGCCTTTTTTGTCCACACAACTGCCTCTCACTTAATATTTTCTCCTTTTTGGACCATTCTCTGTAAACTCTAGG
>JAOUQT010000016.1:12875708-12887113 GCA_025769995.1 Xyliphius kryptos | reverse complement strand
CGTTCTCCCCTGGATGGGCATGGGGAACCCCCCCCACGACCCTCATAAAGGAATAAGCGGAAGATAATGAATGAATAAATAAATGAATGAAACTTTAAAGTACAAAAAATTTGAGTGATTTGGCGCCCTGTCCTGGGTGTATCTGCCCAGCGCCCCAAACGTTCTCCACTGGATCGGCATGGGGAACCCCACCACGACCCTCGTAGGGGACTAAGCGGAAGATAATGAATGAATAAGTAATACATTTATTCAAAACTTATATTGAATCCTTGTTTTAGGACTGTGGGAGGAAACCAGAGTACCCAGAGAAAACTCGGAAACGAGAAGAACTTGGAAACTCCACCCAGATTGGGATTCAAAAATGAATTTCCTACATTTCCAATCTACATTTCAACCATTAAGCCTGATAATGGACTTTGATCACGATTAATTAATGCAACTGAAACGGCTCTGCCTAATGAACCTGTGCGTCCTTTAAAATCAGAAACAGCACATGCTGCGGGGAGAGAGAGGGACCACGAGCTGGAGGAACGGTGGACACGGCACGTTTACATGCAAAAAATACTTTTGTAAACCCTGGCATTTCTTAATGTAAGTCAGTGTAGTGTCAACTGTCCCTCCAGCTCATGGTCTGTCTCTATAAGCCCAGCATGCACTATTCCCGGTTTTAAATGGCGCACACGTTCATTAGGTGGAGTTGCGACAGGTGCATTAATTAATCGTAATCAAAGTCTATTATCGACGGCTTCACCTTCTCCCCCATGCCGTGGCGATCCTGCCACATATGGATTCAAGGTAAATTGGCTGCTCTAAATTGTCCCTATATGGTGTGTGTGTGTGTGTGGGTGAGTGTGTGCCCAGTGATAGATTGGCACCTGGTCCTGTGTGTATATACCCAGTGCTTGAAACGTTCTCCCCCGGTTAAAGCAGAATTATTTGACATTTTTGTGGTGTGGTAGCTAAGTGGTTAAGGTGTTGGGTTATCAATCAGTTGTTAGGGGTTCTAATCCTGAATCCATTGACGTTATCGCTATGGGTCCTTAAAAAAGCATTTAACTTGCATTGCTTCAGGGGTGCTTTATCATGACTATCCTCGTATTTTGGCCCCAACCTGCTTATATGTTGCTTTGGATAAAGGATTAAGCAAAATGACCAAATGTATGTATTTTTTACTCTACACAAGTAAATATTTTGTGCTTATAGGAGAAAAAAGTATAACTTTATGTACACAAACCAATGGTGCTGAATTCCAGTGAACGCCCACATTATTCTTAGCCTCCATGTTAATCAAGCCGCCCACGATGTGGGTGGACTTTGTAGTTATATAATCAGTGACTGTAGCCCAAATGCTCTGAGCTCACTAACCACCCATCGATGAAAATAAAGCACCTAAAGGCTAACAATCTTTTGGTGGGTGGTGAACCATCTGACATATCAATGTAACATGGTTGGTGCTGTGCTAATACCTTAATTATGAGATACGTCAGAGTTATAGGTCTTTTAATATATTGTTTGCCAAACGAGTAAATTATTAGAAAGTCTACCTTATTAGTGAATATCTAGATATATTAGATGTATTTTTTTGCCCTTTGTCTTTGGATAATGTATGTAGTGTTTAGTGGTTTTCATCGATGCCTGTTACAGTTTCTGACTAATGAATGCTGGTGGCTAGATAACTATGTGATTCAAAAGTTTGGACACCCCTCCTTCTTGCTCCATTGTCTTGTTTTCTTTACTAACCATATAGATGGACTTACAGTTGAAGTGATTTTTTCACCTGTTTGTTCTCTGTTTTTTATTGGTCAGGAACATTTTCTAAAATGAACGCTGATGGCTAAGTAACAGGTTCACGATTTCTCCACATATACTCCAAATTACAGAATGCAGTTTCTAAAAACCTCTGAAGCATTCAGAGGTGTGCAATATTGTCAATAATGTCACGACTGGACAGATGGCTCAGCCAATCAGATTTAAGGACCGGAATTACTGGTTTTATAAATACTCTTTACAACCACCAAGAAACAGATTTCACCACCTCTCAAACTGCATCACTAGTAAGAGTGGTTGACACTATTGTGTGCAGGTAAAACTTATATATTGGTGATATGGAATTTCTTTTCTTTCGCTCAGTTAAATAAAGGTTCTTTTTCCAAAAAAAAAAAAAAAAAAAAAAACACTAAAAAGCGACCAATTATGCATAAATTTACGTTTACACCGTTTGCAGGACACGTCATCACAAGTCGGACCGAGAACGGGCTAGTAGCCTATTTAATGAACTTTAAAACTGCAGTCATTAGCATTGTTGAATTTATTGTATGATGTGGTATCAGAAGCTTTTTTTAGAAATTCATATTTCTGTTGAAAGTTTTTTTTTTTAACAGCCATTAATCAACACAGCTTTAAAATGTGCTAATTCAGCTCGAGTGTGTGTGAATCAGATGAGAAATACCCAGCGCATGCTTTTCTGTCTCGTGCTGTACAGCCATTTGGCCGACAACCAACGAGCTCTCGAAACCTTGGTCTCGTTATGCCAGGAGTCTGTTCCAATGGATAACTGTTATAAACACTTCAACTTACTGATTTATGACTGACACCTTAGGTTTTTTGACTTTTGCATATCTCTGTCTCTGGACATAAATTTGTTCTGACACAGATTGGAGGGTTTACAAGAGTTTATGACATGCTAAATCTCAGCATCAGCATGCCAGCCCCTCATTTTGTGGACCTAGTTAAACTGAAGGCAGTCTTGAAGAAAGCGCTGTGCGCTTATGCCATTACTTCACCTGCTGGATTTGTTTAACATTAAATATGACCCATTTTTTTCAAATATTCCACTGTTTGATTGCTGTAAACATCATTATGATGGGGATATCATGATGATGTAGGAGTGATTATGGCAGACTGGCCTAACCCTAAATCTCTTAAGGCACTGTGCCCTTGGATTTGATCTTGTATTCTGGAACCCTGGTTTTTGGCAGAGGTCAGAGGCTGGCAGAGAAAAGCTCTTGGTTGCAAATGGCTTGGGAAAGGAAGGATAAGGTTTTTTTTTTTCTAAGACATTTGGACTTTTGAATTGTGCTTTGGATGGCAATAATATACAGAGGGACATAAAATAGTTGCTCAGTGTTGTCCACAGAGGTTTCCTTATTTGTAGTAGTAGGTATTTTATTTTTAAATGATTTTAGAGGATAGTCTAAAACTAAAATTACTTAAAAATAATATATATTTTTTTAATTACGGAAAAATTTATAGTGTACAATCATCATATTTTGAACTTTTTTAATATTGATTCAATGGCATGTATTTTACAACTCTGATAACACTGCTTTAAAACCATTTTACATTTTATATTAAGTACAAAAGGTACATACATTTAAGTAATATATTGTATTAGGTATCTTATAATCCGGCACCACAGCATCTAAGCTGTTTAAGTCCTTAAGGTGTTTTCCTGCACTGTGATTTTATGCCAAGTGGTGCTTGAACCTGGTGGTGCCAATTCTCACTCCTTTATTCTTCACTACTGCTAAATGGTGAAATGATCTTCCCAGCTTTGTCTGTAATCCTGACACATTCTGCATCTTTGAGAAACAACTCAAAACAAGTCTCCTCCAAAAGCACTTGCACTATGAAAATGGTAGGGAAAATCTGGGCATTGAACCCATATTGGCTTAGGTTGATCAGGTTCGCTAATACTACAGTGTAGCTGTTTATCCTCAACCACTTGTGTTGTTCTCTTATTTGTGCAGCCAGTTTATTTTAAATCCCATGGTTTTGGACTGCGGGAGGAATCCAAAAAAACACACCTGGACACAGGTGATATATTGAAACCAGATCGAGACATAAACGATATAATCAGCATTGAGAGGCAGAACATCTAACCACTAACCCCACCGTTCCACCTGTGTTCTATTGTAATATATATATAAAAAAAAATCAATTAATCAAACAAAATCGTTTTAAGAAAGATTTGTGTTCAAACATATAAATATACACTTCATTAGCATTATTATGTCATGTTGTGATTAAAATAACTTTAGATTTGTTTACAGATTTAAATTCATTTTCATCTTTTTGTAAGTGGCATTACACCATTTTCCATTGTTAAAATCATAAAACCTTTCCGGTGTTGGATCGGGGTCACAGCACACTGGGAGTCTTCTTGCACATGCCTATTCTCTGTGTTTATTTGAAAGCCTGAATCCTGTTTCCATCTTTATCCATTAGCTGGCAGCAGTTCACCTCCAGGCTTCCTCTTGGGGCACCTCTGAAATATTGATAAAAAAAGAAAGGTCTTATTTTCAGAATCCTAAAGCTTTAGACGTTGTGAAATTTGTATATGGCAGTACTTTTAAAGTGCACAATCGACATTTCTCCACACTGAGTGTCTGTAGCTCAAAGAGGAATAATAACCTAAGGAAATGCAAGGGTCTGGTCTAGGCTGTTAGGGCCTATGTATATTTAACTCTAAGCTTTCTGCCTGTTGACAAGTAGAAGGGTAACAAGTTGCATATAACTTATACAATATATAATGGATAATACATGAATTAATGATGTTTTACTTTAACTTTAGAAATTGCTCGATACTGTATGATGGAAATTCTTTTTGGTTTTGTTTTTTCATAGTGTATGAGCCAGATGATGACGGTGATGTACCTGAACCAATTGCTGAGGACGATGGAGGGACTGAAGAGGAGGGCTCTGAGAAGGTCAGTCCCAAGATTCCAGAGGAAAAGGAAACAGACAATAAAAGCAACTACAGCTTCCAAAACTCTCCTGCTAGCGTCCTGTCCAATCAGGAGGCCGAACTGGAGTCCCGTCTGAGTGAGAGCAGTGACCGACTATCTGACTTTAAGGCATCTTCCCCACCTGAAAGTATAAGAGACAATGAGAAACATGGTTCAAAACCAAAAGATGAGATGTACAGTAGTCTGGAGAAGATGAGAGCAACTTATGTGAACTTTCTTTCAGACTCATACTGGACAAATTCTGGACTGGACTGCAAGGTCGACAACACTGGTAGCAAAGCAAACTGTGACAGCACCAACGCAACTTCCAAGCGCGAGTTTGACTGGCATCAGGATGCGCTGTCCAAAACCTTGCAGCAAACTCTGTCTCCGAAACCTGTATCAAAACCTAATCTGTTCAGCTCTGTCCACCTGTACAGACAGAGCACCAAAGCTTGCGGAACTGTTTTCACAGGGGCCAGTCGCTTCCGCTGCAAAGACTGCAGTGCAGCGTATGATACTTTGGTAGAGTTAACAGTGCATATGAACAAGAGTGGCCACTACCAGGATGACAACCACAGCAGGCAAGGCATTGCCTCAACTTCATCGTCCAAAAGTCGAAAGAGAAACCTTCATGATATGGAGGGCAAAGAGGATGCACAGAAAGTGCTGAAATGCATGTTTTGTGGCCATTCCTTTGACTCTCTTCAAGACCTGAGTGTCCACATGATTAAAACAAAACATTACCAGAAAGTGCCTTTAAAAGAACCGATTCCAGTAATCACTCCTAAACTGGTTCCACCATCGAAAAAACGTGCATTTGAATCCGCAAGGCCTTGTTCCCCTGACTCCACCACTGGAGCCGTCAACTACAGTGAGGTGCAAAGATCGTCTGCCCTTACAACTGCGCCTAGCAACCGCTATGGCTATCAGAACGGGGCGAGCTACACATGGCAGTTTGAAACATGCAAGTCTCAGATACTGAAGTGCATGGAATGTGGAAGCTCCCACGACACCCTTCAACAACTTACCACTCATATGATGGTCACTGGCCACTTTATTAAAGTGACAAATTCAGCTTCCAAGAAAGGTAAACAATTAACTCTCGACCCAATTGCCATAGAGAAGATGCAGGCATTAGCAGAGCCTAATGTTAACGATGCCGATGCCCAAAAGACCTCCTCAAATGACCCGGCTTCTGGCGATTCTCAAAAAAATTCCCCAAAAGAAAAGAAGCCAGCACAAAATGAAGAAGAAGCAGCAAAAGACAATCAGCTAGATGATGTTGAAAAGCCCACAGATGCCAACATTAAGTATCCCTACCTACGGGAGGAGGACCTGGAACAAGGAGCCAGTGGAGGGGGTGATATACTGAAGTCTTTAGCCAACACGGTGGCCATAGCGATTAACAAAGCTCAAACAGGGACACCCAGCTGGAGTGCTTATCCCAGCATTCATGCAGCTTACCAGCTTTCAGGTGTCATCAAGAGCACTCCTATTTCCGTATCTCCCCCCATTCAGCTCAAACAGAATCACAGCCACAGACTAAGGCTCATTGCACCCAAAGGGAAGTTTTATCAGGGACTTGGAGGACTTGAGAGTTTCCAGCGACATCACACTCCGGACATCAAAAAGGAGAGGGGAGGTGCATCTGATGACAAAGAGAGCCAGAACAGTAAGTTTGATCTGGCAGAGAATGATGACAGTGATTGTCAGGATGATTCCTCTTCCTCTTCAAAGCTAGATGCAGACTGTGTAAGCGAAGGGAATGACACGATCAAAGGGAAGTTGAGCCCAGCTTTCTCTGACACAGCCATCCCTTCTCCGAGCCCTCCTGCCAGCAATGGGCACAGCAGTTCTTCGGAGCTTGTCAGTGACTCTCAGGAAGTCTTTAGCATAAACCCTATAAGTGCACTACAGTCTGTCCTAAACAATCATTTGGGAAAGGCAAATAAGCCAAGGCATGAAGGAGATCTGCCTAAACGCAGCCAGTCCATATTCTCAGAGCTAAGTCGAAGTCTAGAGAAGCCATCTTCAATACTCGCATCCTCTGCTGTCATCCGAGCTAACAGCAACTACTTATTCACAAGTAACGACCAGCCAATGGACCTGACGAAAAACAAGCATAGTAAGCTTTCTTTGCAGTCTTCTACACCCATGCCTCAGAAACACGCTCTGTCTGACATCGCTGACATGGTAAAAGTTCTTCCCAAAGCTACGACGCCAAAGCCCTTAGTACCATCCAGAATGCCTGCAATGAAACTGGAGTCAGACGTCAGGCGGTTCGAAGATGTGTCCACAGAGGTATATTCAGTTCATAAGCGTAAAGGCAGGCAGTCTAACTGGAACCCCCAGCATCTACTCATCCTTCAAGCTCAGTTTGCTTCAAGCCTTTTTCAGACTTCCGAGGGCAAGTACCTTCTCGCCGATCTTGGTCCTCAGGAGCGCATGCACATCTCTAAGTTTACTGGACTTTCTATGACCACCATCAGCCACTGGCTAGCCAATGTTAAATATCAACTTAGGAAAACAGGTGGGACCAAATTTTTAAAGAACATGGATACAGGTCACCCGGTCTTCTACTGCAATGACTGTGCATCCCAGTTCAGGATGCCATCTGCTTTTATCTCCCATCTTGAATCTCATCTTGGTTTTCAGATCAAAGACATGAGCAAACTGCCAGTAGAGCATCAAACAAAAGTTGCAGAGACTGAACTGGGAAAGGCTTTTGGCGTTCGGGTGACAGAGGCACTGGTGACAGAAGAAGACATGGACTCAAAATTCAAATGCAAGCTTTGCAGTCGGACATTTGCCAGCAACCACGCAGTCAAGCTTCACTTAAGTAAAACCCACAGCAAATCTCCGGAAAATCATTCACAGTTTGTTGAAATGGACAAGGAGTAGTGTGGTTTCTACTACCTGTAGTTTTGTTAACTCCTCTCACTCTCTTTTTCTCACCCCTGTCTCTCTCACTCTCTATCTCTCTCTCTCTCTCTCTCTCTCTGCATTTTATAAAAAAAAAAAATTACGGGTGAATTTTTTTTTTTAACATTTCAAGTAGCATTATGTAGTATGCTTATCAACTGAAACTGAATAACGAAGTTGTCATTAAAGATAAAAATGAACACACTGGCTGGATTAGAAGGATGCGTGAGTAAGTACAATGGAATAATTACTACATTGACATAAATCTTTGCACTCTGCTCAACTGCGTCACCAGTAATAAACTGTATTATTGCTTGAAACATAATTGCTGATGTTTGCATGCGATAGCTCTGGCTATGACTATTTATTTGTATAATATGGCAAGTTGGAATTCTTATTGGTTGACGCATTAAGTGCAAGAGCTGACGACGCATCCATATGGACATGCAAATGTTCGTGCAGGTAGTCAGACTCCTTGAAAAAAAAAAAAAAAAAAAAACATTTACCGAACTGTATAGTACATTGCTCTGTAAAATATTTGTGTTGCCATGATAGAACAGAAAAAGCACTTTAATAAATGTTTAATCACCAGTTTAGGCTCAGATTCAGTGTGTAAGGTAAAGATTTAGACAGGTTTGACATTATGTCTCACATCAATGTATATATAGCATTGCAGAAAAAATGTCTCATGAGAAGAATGGTAATGAGACAGAAAAAAACTGCACCTTTTATACCAGTACAAATAAAACATTAACTTTTTTTTTCCAACCGTCGCCTATATGTGTTCATTTTCACTGGGAATTAATGCCAGGAGCTTGCGTTCATGAATGTACAGTTTAGTAAATAATGACCAATAATGTAAGATATTACATTCTGCTAATCACTGCATCACTGTCCTTTCTTCATAACGCCTCCATTTCAGGCAGCCATAAGGACAATTAGCTGCTCTTTTATCTCCGGGCCAGCTGTGCAAAATAATGGAATGATTCACACAGGAGAGCTAGCAGAAGGTCTAGAGTTGACTGGAAATGTGGGATTTGCATCTGGTATGAGTTACAGATGTCTTTAACACAAAGGGTGCCATTGCCAGTGATATTATCTGAAGTTAAAGCGTCACTTGATGTGATAGCCTTAGCAACGACAAACTACTTTGAGAATCACTGCAAAGACGAAGTAATTGTCTCTTTTTTTACTGAGTGTATTTTCCCCTTAATATCTTAGATATGCTAATGAACCTTCAATTCATTACCGCATATGCCATCAACCATAGCTATATCATAGCAATTAAAAATATCTCCCTCTTAGTCGCACTCATTTCAGAACTATTAAAGAATAATTACTATCTGAATATGTAAACATTTCACGTTTTTCATTTCAGCTCTCGATTAATGTATCCTTTGTTTCATATCTGTTTTACAATAGACAACCGACATTTGATGCCAGCATGACACATCTGTTCTGGGCGGTGATTTGAGGTTGCTGACATCAACTTGCCCCACATTGTTTAAAACGAGCAGGCAATCACCCTTGTTCGTCGGACAACTTCTAATGCAGTTGTAGTGTTCAGCAATAATTCCACACTGCATTTATAATTGCAGGCATAGATCCCACACCTCAGTGCGCAGATTAAAGCCATAAATTATTAAGTGCCTCTCCTCACTGATGGATCCACAATTCCCCTCTGTCAAGGCATTACGCTTCAGAATAGCAACGTCGTTTTAAATGGAGGCCAGCGGATGATTTAAGATATGGATGAATAACATGACAAAATAAATGCGATATTCTGGCCATTTGTGTTTCTTAATTAAAACTGAGAGTCTCTGAAGTGGCTCGTCAAATGGAAGTGCGCCGTGACTGCAGTAAGTCACAGCCAAGTCATTTAGCCTTTGCGCTTAATGAGGAAATTTTAAAAGACCATGCTAGTGGATGGGCATTCGTGGCACGAGGGCATTTGAAATGGCTTTTTGAGGTAGCAGCTCAATGTCATGGATTCACATTAGGCCAAGAAAGAAAATCCTTTCGTCAATGTACTCAGGGCTAGGAAATTAGCCGTTTCTAATATTAATTCAAGCCAATAATTCAAAGTCATTAGAGATTTATTGCCACATTAGAGGCGAGCCTGAATCGGATGCACAATCATGAGCTAAAACAACCCAACAATTAATTAATTGTGCCTTGTATGTTTGCACAAGAGGCGCGGGGAAAACAATAAAAAAAGAGACAAACAAATGAAAGTGGCGATTAGAACACCAGCACCATTATTATGCCTTGCAAATAAAGCAGTTTTATTAATGTAGCTTTTGGAGAACCTAATCTTTGTGTATCTAAACCATTTAAGATGAAACCCAAGTGCATTTGTCTCCTTATGAAGCCTGCCTCAGCAGATTTGGTAGCAAATAGATCAACACAGAGGGAAGTTTTTAACTGCTTAAATCGCTGTGTACTATTTTGTCAGGCTGCTTGTTGAGATGTGTCAGTCCGCCACCTAATTAAGTCACTGTGCAGAAAGAAAATATTTTAAAATCTCTTTAAATTTCTGCAGAAAAATGTCACAGCGTGGTTAAGTGTCACATGTCAGACGAGTAGCAAAATAATGGGGAGAATTCAGAGGGAGATGTACTAACCAAACAGATTTATTAGGACATTCCAGGGCTTTTTAAATATTACCCGAGACACATGCAAAATTGCTTATATTGTTTAGCCTTAGCTGTCAATCACAGAGAATCGTTTTCCATCTGTGGCTGTTCTTATCAGGGTTTTGCTGCCTGCTGAAGATTTTCTTCCACATTATGGCTAAGATTACAGTGCTCCCTGTTATAAAGTGTTTCCTGAACTCCAAACCTTCGAAAGTTAAAGACACACCAGGCCTGTTGAAAGCACTTCAGAATGGCGCCGTGAGGCTTAAGAAAGCGGTCGGAGGTGGGAATTGAGGGGATAGCGGCTGCAGCCTTGGCAGACGGGCCATGTTTGAGCTTTAGGTCAGCAAACTCAGGCTGTGTTTACAGGATGGAGGGAAATGAGTGGAATCTGTTGGAGTCACCACTGATTCATGTCACAGTGAGTGGCAGATGACCTGGGGGATGGCGAGTCCTGACAGCCAAAGCTATTACAGCTACATATAAGACCAACATCCCTCTGGTGGAAGCCAGCCCATGCCAGTAGATGTTGGCATCATGTACAGACACACTTATCCAATGAAGCAGCTCTGATAAAAAGTGTCAAAATACAGTGAGATATAAATTTACAAGAAATAAATGTCCTTATGTATGTATATGTTTTCGTCTTAGTGCAGAGTCATTTCTGCAATCTAATTCATGGAGTGTATTCAGGTGACTTTACATTTTGAGTTTTATTGGTTTAAGTTTCAGAGGTTAAGGAAAATGGAAGGGTATAAAGATGATAAAAAGAACGAAATAATTAAAATGAGCCAATATTACAAAATTTTCTCCACTTTGTTATTAATTAACAAGACATCAGTTAACTGTGTATTTACAGTAAATACACAGGGGTTGGACAGTGAAACTAAAGCACCTGGTTTTAGACCACAATAATGTATTAGTATGGTGTGGGGCCTCCTTTTGCGACCAATACAGCATCAATGCGTCTAGGCAATGACTATACAAGTCCTGCACAGTGGTCAGAGGGATTTTAAGCAACTCTTCTTGCAGGATAGTGATCAGGTCACTACGTGATGCTGGTGGAGGAGAACGTTTCCTGACTCGCTCCTCCAAAACCCCCCAAAGTGTCTGAATA
>JAOUQT010000016.1:12802492-12816838 GCA_025769995.1 Xyliphius kryptos | reverse complement strand
CCGGCGGAGGTATTCAAACGGGAAGCACCACCCCTTTCTGGTGAGCCACTCCTCCTATTGGTGGATCTGGTCAGCTGTTCCTTAGCAAGTCTCCCATTGGCTGGCAAAACTCTGGATCGTGCAGGAAAGACTTTGACTTTTGAGGCCGCACTTTATTTAACCAAAATTACGTTCTCATATGCAGTAAAAGAAAATTCTGAAAACAATCACCGAAGTAAATTCTGTGCGTTTTTTTAACTATTAATATTCCAGATAAAGTAGAAAGGAAGAAACAAAATAAAAAGAAAAAAAAAAAACAAAAGATATATGTGCCCTTGTGGCACGTAACATCACCGTTAATGATGTGCATTGTATCATCAGAGACCCATTGCATTGTAATTTTTGTTGAGTCCAGGGCTAATTATTGATCACCGGTATGAAACATCTTTGCGCAGTGCATATACAGAGGTATCACTGTTTTAGAAAAGTTGATAAATATGTGTATTTTCTTTAAAACACTTACAAAATACATCTCCATGCCCAAGTAATTAAAAACCATAATGAAGACAAAAAGTCAAACAACTACAAAATGCTGCAAATTTTCAAGGATTCAAGGAGGCTTTATTGTCATTTTCATCACATTTATTCTGTCAACTGTATTAATATTGTATTTATTTCTTTTTTACATATGCAGTAAAAGTAAAAACATTAAATATATAGAGTTGAATTGTGTAATCTCAATTTTAATTCATTCCTTAATTCATATCTTCCACTTAATCCTCTACTAGGATTGCGTTGAGGTTCTCCAAAGCACATCCTTTGGAGAACGTCTCGGGTCTGAGCAGATACACCCAGGACAGGGCACCAATAGATTGCTGGGCACACACTTACTCACACAGTCACACACACCAACACACACAATATGGGGCAGTTTAGAGCATTCAATTTATCTTAAATCCATGTTTTTGCCCTGTGTGAGGAAACCAGAGAACCTGAAGGAAACCCACGCAAACACAGGGAAAACATGTAAACTTTACCCAGATCAGGATTGAAACCAGGAATCCCCAGCGCTAAGAGGCAAACAGGCGAACCACTAAGCCACCGTGCCACCCCAATTTTAACATATGAAAAAATTAAAGTGAGTAAGTTATGGGTGAGAATGAATTATTATGTAACAAATGCAATAATTAAAGGGTTTGCAGTTCTGATATTCCCAGGTTTGCAGTAGATTTGTATAAGTACCATTAGCAGTCCCATGGTTGTTCAGATAACCAGTAAAGGCTGTTCTAGATTGTGAGGAAGATATCAAGCTCAGTACGAGTGCAGTAGTCATATTCATGGCACAGACCATGGGTCTTCATAAGCGGGGTCAGTCTGCATCTCTGTTCGATGCATTTGGGTGGACGCTCTGTTCTTTCCCATATTCCAGGTGGTGGAGCCTGGATATTATAGTTATTCCAATAAAAGAGCACCGGAACCGCTCCAGGTTGAACTCTTTGTCCAGCAGGAGTGGGAGGCTCAATCAGATCAGCAGTGACAGTGTCGCAATCACACTCTGGGAGTACTTGTGACTATGAAATGACCTCTCTTGATCTTAACAATCCACTGGGTTGTGCATCCTTGCTGGAGAACATGAGAACAGAATATGGACCAGACACAGGATTTTTCAAGCAGTGGAACAAGCTTTTTTTTTACCCACATTAAATAAACATTTATGTACTTGATGCCCAAGTATCCTCTTTAGGTTCATGACATGCTCCTGCCACAGGCACGTTTTATTAGCGTGCATTGTCTTATAGCCGTTTTACATTTTCTTTAAACCAGAACCTTGAATGAGCAAGCTACAAATATAAGTCCCTTATACTTTGTGAGGACCAAGAGATCTATTTTAAGTGGCTGGGCAGTGCCAAAACAATAGAAATAAATGTTTTATATGTACAGTATATAAAGTGTTCAATCCTACAGAACCAAGCATGTCAAATCAACAATAACAACAATTTTAAAGTTTTGTAAATTATCTCATAAACCCTTATTGAAAATGACAAGTATTTGAGATAAAATCAGTCAATAAAATCATAACATGGTAACAAAATATGTAGCTTTTCCCCCATGACTCAAAATAGTGTATGCTTTTACAATAAAATTCACTCTTTAAAGGTAATCTTAGTGCTGACCTTTAAGATGGACAGCCTAAGACAGTCTAGCTTTACAATAAACTTGCTAGATTTTATCAATTCATTGGTGTGGCGCAAGGGTGTCATGGGTGTGGCCAGTAGACAGGAACCGGGTTTGGGCGGCGGATCAGGTAAACGGTCGCACCTGTCTGGGGATGAGTGAATTAATGATTGCCCTCTGGATTGCAGTAATAAAAGGGACTGGAAGAGGAGGGGAGACGTGGAGCCGGCGAGCCGTACAAAAGCAAAATAAACTCACAGTGTGATAGCGAATATCAGTGGTGTCTGTGTTGTCTCGCACGTCACAAACCAGAGCTCTTCCACAATTGGCAATCTACATACACATAAAGAAAACAAAATCAGTGACTAAGCAGAACAATTTCAAAAGTATAGACAACAACATGCTTTGTCAGCATTCGATAAACCATTCCTTATAGTACAAATCATTAGCAGAGAAAATGTCATTAATTTATTGGGAGTTGGTCTGTTGAGCGGCTGGATTTTTTTTGTTCTAAATAGGTTTTTGTGGAGAATTCCTCCTTGGAGCTTCAGAAACATTTCCCAATGACTCAGAGGTGTTCAGCCCAGCTTGCTATAATTTCATTCCTTCTCCCACCCATCCCCCAGTGATCTACATGCATAGTGCTTATCAAATGGATTACCGGCAGGTAAAGACACATAACCTAATTTGTGGTTCCTCATTTTGTGTGTGTGTAGTATTCAGTGTCAAAGCACATTAGCCAATACAGGGGATTGCTTTGGTGGATAGATAGTGCAGCTGCTTTTATTTCAGCAGTAAGGAGAGGACAGGGAAGTGAATCATATGGATGTGCATGAAATCAATACTCTGCCCCTCAACGCAAATAAAGCTACAAATTTGCTATTCACTTTCAACCACAAAGAAGTTACCTGAATAAGTTGAAAACATTAAATGGACTATAGGACTACTAGGACTTCAGTTTAAAGCAAATAAGCACTCACAGCAATACTGGATAAAACACACTTCTAGACAGATGTACAAAGCATGTGAATTAGGCTACATACTGCCAAAATACATTGGCCATACAAATAAAGGTGGTAAAAACATTTATCGCACTTACTATGGGGGATACAAAAAGAGGAAATTCTTGTGTGGTTGACAGCATATTATGTTAGTTTTAGGAAATATCTTAAATCTTAAAAGCAAGTTGTCAAGTGTGGTGTTTTTATGGTCATTAATAATCCAAAATAAGTGATCATGTGTTGTGGGAGCTGATTGCATCTCTTTAAAGAACTTTTTGTGACTGTACATGTTTAAATTGATCTATTTATTCTATTTTTAACTAATATACTGTAATCTTCTCTGTTATAATCAGGTATTTTATTCAGCAGGCGTACCCAATACGTCGATTGCAAACCAATGGTCATTCACACAGTGCACGTTAGTAGCTTACTATGGAACACTCTACATGTCAAGTCATGTAGAGAGTTACTCCTGTTTATGACACTTTTTCCCCTGCTGGTGATTTGTATTTGTTCATCATTTTTGCTATGAAAATGGAAAGGAGTTTTCATTGGCTAATTTTGTCACATGACTTAATTAGGTCAGGGTTCACAGTGTCTTCAGAATAAGGATATTACATGCCATGCTGTTAGCTTATGGTTTTAGCTTGTTGTTACTCCCTGCTTCTTGAATAGTATCATTTATGTTCACAACTATTTATAATACAAGTCTAAGAGTAATATTTTTATATGTTGCATATAAATATCTATCTGACAGCAATTAATGCACAGGTACTTGTACATTCATTACAAACATAAGAAAATGTGCCACATATTTGACAGCATTTTTGGATCAACCTACTTCTGTGAATCAGCCTCGAAATCACTTAAAAATAATGAAGTTAAGATATCGGTCCACCCTCACTGATGATCATTTGGAAGCCTGCTTAAGAATTGGCATCAGCAGCTACTATTCAGACTCCTTACATCTCATTCAGTGCAAATAATCATAATAATAGTGGAGTTTTTTTTTCAGTGGATTGCATTGTATGGTTAACAACACCCATATGATGTGTGTCTAAACTTTTACATTCATCACACACTTTTATCCAAAGCGATATACAAATGTAAAAAGGTTTAAACATTAAAGCTTTAAAAAAAGATGGATCCTGGTAGATCACGATCACCTGTCCACTGAAAAAAGTAGGTCTCTGGCCATAAATGTGTGGACACGCCCTTTATATAGCTTATGTAAATCTATGATCCATGATATGAATATACAATGGGTACGGAAAGTATTCAGACCCCTTTCAATTTTTCACTTTTTGTTTTATTGCAGCCATTTGCTAAAATCAAAATAGTTTATTTAATTTCTAATAAAATACACCTAGCACGATGCACCTGATCTTGACAGAATTAAAAACAGAAATGTAGACAAGTGGTTAACACATTTGTCGCTCAGCACTGGGGATTCACGGTTCCAATCCCGATCTGGGTAGAGTTACCACATTCTCCCCGTGTCTGCATGGGTTTCCTCCAGGTTTACCGGTTTCCTCCCACATTCCAAAAACAGGATTCAAGGTAAATTGAATCCTGTAAATTGCCCTGTATAGTGTGTGGCTGTATAAGTGAGTGTGTACCCAGCGATGGATTAGCGCCCTGTCCTCCCCTGGAAGGGCTTGGGGAACCCCACTGCGACCCTGATAAAGGAATAAACGGAAGAGAATGAATGGATGAATGAATGATGCAACCCAGTTGAGCATCTCCAGAGAGACCTGAAAATGGCTGTCCACCAACGTCTACCATCCAACTTGATGGAACTGGAGAGGATCTGCAAAGGATCCCCAAATACAGGTGTGAAAAACTTGTTGCATCATTCCCATGAAGACTTATGGATGTACAAACTCAAAACAGTGCTTTTACTCTATACTGAGCAATGGGTCTGAATAATTATGCCCATGTGATATTTTCAGTTTTTTTAGGGATATCTACATTTAATTTTTTTTCTGTCAAGATGGGGTGCTGAATGTACATTGATGAGAAGTGAAATTAAGTTTTTTTTATTTTTATTTATTTATTTTTTAGCATATGGCCGCAAGGAAACAAAGACTGAAAAATTTAAAGGGGTCTGAATACTTTATGTACCCAGTGTATATTGACTGATTTTAAATAGAGACATGGGGAGTGCTTGGACTAAAGATAAAAAAAAAAAAACCCTCCTCATCGCAGACACACGATCACATGTTTTCATTCATGCTTGAGAACAATTGAGTATCTGCAGTATACCTTGTGTTTGCATGCATTTGGAGGGGGAAGGGGAGCTCCAAGAACTAAACCATTACAGAACAATTAGAATGCTGATACAGTGAGTCAACAGCACTATCCACTTTGCTGATTGAGACTTACAGCCTTTAAATATTTGATATTAATAAAACTACTTTGTTCTTTACAGAGTCATCTTTGCAAAGCTGTTAAGATTTAGCTTCATCATACGGGGATAGTTTTACCAGGAGGAAAGTTTTGGAGGGGTTATTTTTACCAGTAGGAAAAGCCCCAGTTTAAGATTTTTTAAATAGCCTACGTATTGCTAGATCAATACCATCAATAACTTACTGTGACTTAAATGTCTTTATTAACATAGCATAGTCAAAACCTAACAAATAAAATACAGAACTTTCAACGCATGCTGTTTTCTCGAAAGTTTTTGGTATTTACATTTTCATTGTTCTTTATTAAAGCAATAAGGCATGAGCGAGCATGCATTATTGTGAATAAATAATTGGAAAGTGTTGTTGTTATGCATGACGTGTGGCATTTATTCACAATAATGCACAACCATGAGTGTTTTATTGCTTTTATAAATTGGTTACAAGTACACTATAAGAAAACAACAAGGTTTAATTCGTTAATGTGTTTATTTAAATAGTTAATAAACTGGTCATCTTTGACATAATCTAACCCGTTTTGCAAAGTGACCATTAATGCCACGGGAATAACTGTATACATTTTTGGGAATAACTCAATATTTATAATAATTTGGATTTCCATTAATGCAACATGATTTAAAATAATGCATTGTATATTACACATGGACATAAATGTGAAGTGGACAGAGATGTGGATTATTGTCAATATTATCACAGCTGGACAGCTCAGCCAATCATATTTAAGGACAAGAACTGCCTGTTTTATAAACATTTTTTCTCAAATTATCATAACACACGGACGGTGGCTTAGTGGCTGGCATGTTGGCCTCTCACTACTGGGGATTCCCAGTTTAAATCCCAATCCGGGTGGGGTTTCCATGTTCTTCCCGTGTCTGAGTTCCCCTGGGTTTTTCGGTTTCCTCCCAAAGTCCAAAAACATGGATTCATGATAAATTGAATGTTCTAAATTGCCCCATATAGTCTGTGTTTGTATGTGTGGCTGTGTGAGTGAGTGGGCCCAGTGATATATTGGCACCCTGTCTTGGGTGTGTCTGTCCAACTGCCTGAAACCCTATTAGAGGATTTAGTGGAAGATAATGAATGAATGAATCATAACACTCACAAAACACTGTCTTATTGTGTGTTGCACTGCTAAAAAGGACCCAAAACAGATACACTGCTAAAGTATTTAAACACGTAATTGACATGGCTGACCTGAAAATGCTTTACCAATGTCCAGCCTTTAGCATCCTATAAGCATCATGTAAGTAAGTTTAGTGAACAGTGCTTTGGGACAGACCGTGGTAAATCGCAATTGTTTCCGGGATTAGAAACTTGATCTTAAAGACTCTGAAGGGATACTTTGCTGTTGCAGTTATGTTATTTCTGTGTCTGTTGTGGTACAAGTCCCTGTTGTGAACTGTAGTTATTTCTGCATTTGAGTGAGAGGTACAGCATAAAACAGATATATAGTAAATGTTAAAGTACATAAATGACAAAGGATCAAGACATAATGTGAAAAGGCTTTGGACATGTTTGTTATTTGAGTAGGTGACATCTAGTATAAATTATTTGATTATATATTCATTTCATGGAATTGTATTTATTTTTTTTATCATTTAACCTGTTATGCTGATTATGAAAGGCACATAGTGCATTTCAATAAAATATTAGGCAGTACAGTTGTTTTGAAGATGAATCCCTTTAAGCAACTTTGCTCAAAACAAAATGTTTTTGAAGCTTGGAAGTAAAAAGACTCTAGTGTATACGGTTGTGGATGCTTGTGTGCTCATGGTAGAAATATTAGATTGTTAGCAAGCACCATTATGAAGTGAGAAAGTGAAGCAAACTAAGAGTGATTCTTCAGCAAGGAGGTGCCATGTCCTAGCCATCACAGTCCAATGGCACCTGAGGGGGAATCTCATGGCTGTCATCCCAGAAAGCCTCCTGCACTGATGCAGGCCTGCCATCTGCTCTCCATATGAGATAAAAATGAGAGATTGTCTCTGAAAAGGCATCTTTCTTACACACACACACAAACACACACACTCCCTCTCTCCGGGCACACACATTTGAAAAAAAAAAATTAAGACAAGTTTGGGTTTAAAAAATAGAATACCATGCAGAGGCACTATTTAGGCCAACAACATGGCTGCAAATCATCCCGTGCATATTAGTACACTTTCTTCATCATCTCAGCAAGCATTTGGCAAGTAAGTGGTGCAAACACACAAAAAAAAAGAAGTATGATTACCCTTCCAGATATGCCCTTCCTGTAACTAACCTATCCATGTCTTTTGTTTCAGCATTCTCTGCAAATTATTTCTAGCCCCCACTGCGTCGACAAGAAATAGCATTTTTTATGACGCAGAGAGAGAAAAAAAACAGATAAAGAGGAGAAGAGTCAGGCAGCAAAAAAGGGAAGATGGGCAAAAGGGGAAGAAAAAAGGTCCTTCAGGGAACATGGTGTAAATGAACTTCCAGGAATGACACAGACGAGCAATGAGGCATGGATAGAAAATATACGCCGCACATCATCGGATAGAGATGCCGGTGGAAATGGCTTCATTGAAGTGTCAGCCCTCATCCATCAATCAATCATCCGCGAGAAACAATAACGGCCGCAGCGGCGGGGCGGCTTTTATGGGGCTTACTCATGGGTATCGGCAACAGCACTTAAGTGTGCCTCTGACACAGGCATAGAGCTGGCCTGAGGTGTGCACAGGTAGGGAGGGGGCACACTTAGCAGACATGTGCCCTTGTTAAAATGAAAGTCCCTGTGGCTACAAAGAGAAGTAGACCACCGTGATGGGGCCATAGCAAAAATATTTAAATAGATCCATGAGGTGTTTATCATGCCCATTAGCTTTATAAATTCATAAAGTAGTTTAGTCGAAACATATATATGATTTCGTTTTTAATCTGAGTAAAAAATATATATATTTAGCTACTAAATTAAATGTATGAGGTGAAACAACAGAACAAAAAAATTGATGCATGAAAAATTTATTTTGGGCCTTATTTTATACCAACAGTCAAGCCTTGCACCAATGTCGTTCATAGCACAATGGTCCTCGCAAATATGTCTACGTGGATTGGTGCGGTGGTCTC
The DNA here is from genome assembly GCA_025769995.1 of Xyliphius kryptos. Taxonomy (NCBI): domain Eukaryota; kingdom Metazoa; phylum Chordata; class Actinopteri; order Siluriformes; family Aspredinidae; genus Xyliphius; species Xyliphius kryptos. Next base: position 12,808,167 of record JAOUQT010000016.1, on the reverse strand, counting down.
AAAATATTGCATGTTAAGTTAAATTCCAGGCACATGACTATCTCGGCAATGGAAAAAAGTTCAAGTTAATTTATTTATATTGAGCTTTTTACAACATTACATCGTCATAAAGCAGCGTTACAGTATTCCGAGCCTGATACCCCAAAGAGCAAGCCAAAGTGACAGTGGCAAGAAAAAACTCAATGTTACGTTGTTGTTTTTTTTTTTAGGAAAAATGCTAGAAAGCACCAAGGCTCAGTGGAGAACTCATCCTTCTTTAGAGGCCGGGCAGCATCAACACAGGTGCGATACTCACTGAAAACAACCTAGACAGCGATTTGTCAACACCTGTGTGTACACCCTGCTTGTTACACACACAATGGTATGCAGCAGTGCACACACCCATAGTGCAGGCCAGTTGGCAGCGATGCAAACTTTTACATTACCAATAAAATAAATAAAACAAGATAATTTCACATCAACAAAAATTGCACTATCGCACACTGCGCCATTGAAAGAGCAATCTGCCAAAGTCAGACCATACGTAGCTCTTAAAGGCAATGTCCCACCCTAAATCATGCTACGTGGTGCATGCGTGAAGGCTTGCTAAAATAGGGCCATTCATGTCATGTCTGGTTTTTATGAACTTAAATTGGTGTATGTTTCTATTTGTTTGGTCCATTCTTCATTGCAAAACAGCACGAGCTCAGTGAGGTTGGATGGAGAGCTCTTTCCACAGATTCTCGATTGGATTCAGGTCTGGACTTTAACTTGGCCATTCTAACACCTGGATACGTTTATTTGTGAACCATTCCATTGTAGATTTTGCTTTATGTTTTGAATCAATATCTTGTTGGAAGATAAATCTCCATCCCAGTCTCAGGTCTTTTGCAGACTCCAACAAGTTTTCTCCAGAATGATCCTGTATTTTGCTCCATCCATCTTTCCATCAATTTTAACCATCGTCTCTGTCTCTGACGAAGAAAAGCAGGCCAAGTTCATGATGCTGCCACCACCATGTTTGACAGTGGCGATGAGCTGTGTTACTTTTATGCCAAACACAACCTTTTGTTTCCTAAAATGGCCACCGTTTCACATGAAACAACAATTTCTTCAATGTTATACAAATTCCTGCATCAGGACTCTCAAACTTCGCAACATGGCTGTAACCTTTGTATGCTTTTGTATGCCTTTGTAACCAACATTGGAGCTATCTGTTCTTAGTTAGTCATGAAATCATAGTTATACAGTCTGCTTAACAATACACTGACTATATAAATACTTCCAGAGTTTATGGTGTCGAGGCAGAAATAGGACAGGCAAGTTTATACTGGGGAAGGACTCAATTATGCAATGCATTCTACGCTGTGAGTCGGGTAGTATTGTCATATTTTCTTTAGAGAACATGAGGATCCTTGAAGCAAAATTACATATAGTGTAGAATTTAAAGAACCTAAAGTCTATTTTACTGAAAGACGAAAAAAGTATATTATTGGGTATTATCAGTTGTGCCAGGTCTAATATTTGCCAGAGCAAAACCAAGGCACATTTATTTGTACCTTTAAAATGGCACCTTATCTCAAACATATGAAATAAAAAATAAATCTGGCCTAAGTGCTTGTCTGCTGAAAGAAAAATAGTTCCATAACTGTTGTATAACCTTGAGATAAAGAAACCTGCATAAATGATCATGCCATGGCATTTGCAAAGTATCAGTTGAAGAATGAACAAAACACAGTGACAGTCACTTTTACTGTACGTGTGTCTCTTGATTTCCCCAACCCAAGTCTCTCGATGTCTTCTTGGCAACATGAAACATGACACATCATCCATTATTTGAAATGCCTGCTTTGCTATCGTAGCCCACTCCATATGGCCATGGTTGTCTCCAGACACCCAAATCCCTTTCCTGAGGCCAGGGGCTGTTTTTTAGCAGCAGCCATTACAATGCTTGGCTTTCTCAGAGGGATCCGTTGATGATGATGAGCACTTGCGGTGAACACCATCTTTCTGTTTCAAAAGCTGACAGAAGATTCTAATGATCGGACCATGCGTGCTGTGCTGGCCCAGTTTTTGGTAATCTATGTAAGTTTGTGTGAGTTTTGAAGAAAACAAAGAGCTCTCGCAAGACAAGGAACAGCATAGTTTAGAGGAATTAAAAAAGATAAATGAAATACAGAAAATGGAAATATTAAAATGGTTTTCAAAGCCAATTGGATCCTTGTAGCTATAACAATAGAGTATAGCTTAATCTAAACAAAAGCCCATGTTCAGTTTAAAAACAAATGTGTGTGGGCAATGTGTATTGCCGTGATAACGGGAAGGTATAAGAAGGTTTAGTACAGCTTTACCTTTGTTATAGAGACATATCAACCCTAGACTAACAGAAGTATCGTACAATGAAATCATCTTTATTGCATCACCCTGTTCTGAGTGCAAGCTCTGTTACAAGTGACGTCACAATCAACAATGCAAAACCCTAGTGACTAGGCCACATTTAAACTAAGATAGCTTACAAACTAAATAGCTGGGCAAATACTAAACTATTACTGGGCACACACTTACTCTGTCAGGTCCAGGTGATGGCACGGTGATGCCAAGTCCCAAACTGTAGGTGGTGGGAAAATGGTCTATTATTGCAGAGAGACGCCGGGTGGAAACAGACAACACGCAACCTAACCTAACAAAAATTAATGTTCCAACATCACACAAGGGGAATTGCAGGGTTTAAATACACATACAAGGGCATTCACATGACGAGACACAGCTGAAACAAATTACTAATGTGTCCCATACCCACACACTCCAGCAGGGGGTGCCCAACAGGAAAAACTTAAATTGCTGGCATTACCCCCAGAGACCAGAAGAGGGTGCCGTTCTGACTCACTCACACACACACATACTGTAATGACTATAGAGCTAATTTGCATTCATTCATTCATTATCTTCCTTTTATAACTTCTCCATGCCCATCAAGGGGAGAACATCTCGGGCGCTGGACAGATACACCCAGGTCAGGGCGCCAATCCATCCCTGGGTACACACTCAATCACACAGTCACACACACATACACACACTATACAGGGCAATTTAGAGCATTCAATTTACCTTCATGTTTTTGGAACGTGGGCGGACACCCAGGCAGACACAGGGAGAACATGCAAACTCCACCCAGATTGGGATTCGAAACAAGAATCCCCAGCTCTGAGAGGCGAATGTGCTAACCACTAAGCCACCCTTTTTTACATACATTTTTGTAGTATGCACTTAAAACAGTTTTTGTTAAGAAAGGGGCCCATATTTTAAATAAATAGTAGGGGGGGCCCATGAAAAATAAAAATAGAATATTGCTGTGCTAATCCCTAATCAGTATTCACAGGCGCTCACAGTGTGCTCGTGGCTGGATATTTTTGGGTAATGGATCATCCTCAATCCAGCAGTGACACCAAGGTGTTTAAAAACTCCAACAGCACTTCTGCACATGATTTACTCATACTGGTGCAACACACACTAACACCATCACATTAATATCACTGCAGTGTTTTAATGTTCACTAATGATTCACTTATACTAGTGCAACACACACTAACACCATCACATTAATATCACTGCAGTGTTGCCACCACTCAGTTACTGCTCTATGGTGGTCCTGTGGGGATTAGCTCATAACATAACGTATAAAAACATAGAGCAGTTGGTAATGGTAGAACTACAAAGTGCATCTGAATGATAAGTGCAACTGACTGTAGAAACAGCAGAAACATGAATGTGAATTTGCAATTATAAATGACTGAACGTGATTATACATTAAACAAATGTATTGTCCACCTTAAACAAAAATGACCTAATAAGTAGTAAAAAAAACCCCTAATAATATTTGTATACAAATACAAAAGTACAATTTTAAAACAAAAAATTAAAAAAAATTAAAACGTAATGTTTGAAGCTACAAATAATTGGAAAAATAATGGATATACACAGGAGATGTTGATGCTCTCCCCAGAGACCTTCTAAAACATACACAAGTAATATGACACAGAAATGGAGCAATTCTTCTAAAAAATTACAAAAGTTGATTTCATATTAGGGTAATTTGTTGCTTACATTTACATTAGATACCACTATCTATGACTGCAAACTAATTAGAAAAAACATTTTAGTTTAACCATTTGTCATCAGATGGTGTTTGAGATTTTTGGTTTTAGAATTAAAACACTGTTTATATTATATTACATCTGTTTATATTACTGCTCATAACATACTATCTTAGATATGTGCCCTCTTTTTTGTAATTGCAGTTTGATACCATAAAGTTATTCTTTGTTTCCTAAAGTTGTACATTGTTTTCACAGGAACTTTAAAATTTTGCTTCTCTTCAGTGGCGATTCAGCTCAACTGACAAGTGAGTGACAGGGTATTTATCCTAATCATCTGTTGTTACAGTGCCAGAATGGGTAAAGTTATGCTCTCCAGTGCTAACTAAACTGTAAAATAGTTTAAAAATAATATTGTGTGATAAGAATAAGTGTTCATCACACAGTCTGATTTGCTTGTACAACATACAGTACTGTTATAATGTCTTATTTCTGAAAAGTTTAACAATGTGCCATCATAACAATGTGCCACCAAATGTATTTTTCAGATTACATCAAGATTTTTTTTTCTCACTCTGATTATGTAATTTTATTTCCATGTCTTTAAAAAGCATTTTATCATTAATACAGTATTTAAACGATGCAGGTGCAAGGCGTAAGAATATACTTGTGGTGGGTTGTAAGATGTTTTTATTATTTTTATTACATAATAAATGGTTTATTTTATAGATTTGGGTTTTGGCCAAAGTAATTTTACTTTGGTGTCCAGATTATAGGTATTAAACTATAGTTATAATCTTGTAAAATAAGATTTTAGGAATTTATTAATTTGAAGGCAATAATTTTCAGGCAAAAACTGTACAACGCATATTAAGCATCAGTCAAAGCAAGACAAAAACAAATTTATTTTTGCCAATAAAAAAATGTTTTGCAATGTTATTAAACATATTAATCAAACAGCCAGGACATTAAGTACATACTTTTTCATAAAAATATAAATGCTTTTCTATTGTCATAATGATTATCAGTTATTAACATTCTCATGTGTATTCATACTGTTTGAACCTTTGGATTGTGTAGTGATGAGCCGAGGGCAGCTAAACTGCATATCATGTAATAATTCAGATTATGCCTTGGCATTAGTGAGCAAAGCTACAATAGGACAAGGATAATGTGGTAGTAAACTGCCTGGTGTTTGCTGTGTTCAGAATGATTGAAGAGGCCAGTAAGAGCAGCAAGGCCACAGTGGAAAAGAGACAGCTCTTCATGGAGATGAGTGAGTTCCCACACATTCACAAAGTACAAATCATGCTACTCACTATTAATGCTGTCCTGCAAAGGCATTTGGTTTTTCAAACCTATCAATTGTGAAAATCATAAAGACATGTATGAAGAACAGGTTATTAGGCAAGTTTACTTGTTAATTTTGAGGTAGTTAAGTGCAGATTCTCTTTTGGAATACAAGCTCTTATTATATGTGGCGCGGCGCGACACATATATTGATCTTCCTCGGGTCAACTTTATCCTTTATTCCGGAAAGTTTGCCGGAGGCCACAGCCCTCATTTTTCGAGATATCGACACGGTTCAAACACCAAAACGTG
>JAOUQT010000016.1:12773182-12788869 GCA_025769995.1 Xyliphius kryptos | reverse complement strand
GTGTCATTCCCAAGACGAATTGACGCTGTATTGGCCGCAAAAGGAGGCCCTACACCATACTAATAAATTTTTGTGGTATAAAACCAGGTGTTTCAGTTTCTTTGCTAGAAAAAGATTGGTCCCCCTTTTGCCTTCAGAACTGCCTTAAATCTTCGTGGCGTACTTTCAACAGAGATGGTATTCTGCATTCCTCGGTTGTGGAATAATTAATGTTTATTTGAGTTACTTTGGCTGTTGTATCATTTAGAACCAGTCTGCCTATTCTTCTCTGACCTCTCACATCAACAATGTGCAACATCAACAATGTGCAACAGTGGAACAACCATTCTGATGCTCGGTTTGTACAAACCAGATTCCAAAAATGTTGGGACAAAGTACAACTGTAAATAAAAACAGAACGCAATAATTTACAAATCTTAAAAACTGATATTGTATTCACAGTATCATAGACAACATGTCAAATGTCGAAAGTGAGACATTTTAAAATTTCATGCCAAATATTAGCTCATTTATAATTTCCTGACAGAAACACATTTTAAAAAAGGTGGGACGGGGCGATAACAGGCCGGAAAAGTTAAAGGTACGAACAATTGCAACTCATTTGGTCATTTGACAATAGGTCATCAAAATGACTGGGTATAAAAAGAGCATCTTGGAATGGCAGCGGCTCTTAGAATTAAAGATGGGAAGAGGATCACCAATCCCCCGAATTCTGCGCTGACAATTAGTGGAGCTATATCAGATATGAGTTTGACAGTGTAAAATTGCAAAGAGTTTGAACATATCATCATCTACAGTGCATAATATCATGAAAAGATTAAGAGAATCTGGAAGAATCTCTGTGCATACTGAGTGTTGTAAAGAGAAAAGGGAAACATGGCTTTGTCCAAACTTTTTTGAGATGTGTTGTTTAAAATCACCTAATATTTTCTCTTTAAATGATATTTTTTCAGTTTAAACATTTGATATGTCATATATGTTCTACTCAGAATAAAATGTGGAATTTTTTAATTTTCCATTTTTATTTACAACTTCTACTTTGTCCTAACTTGTTTGCAATCGGGTTTGTAGTTCAGCAAGTTGTCCTGACCACCGCTATCTGACTAAATGTATGTAAGTTACGGCCATTAGATTTGTTGATCCGATATTTGTGTGATGACACAATTAAACAGGTGAACCTATTCTAGTGTCTAGGGAGTGTGTGTATATACTGTATATTTAAATTATATTATATATAGTCCACCTGGCAACTTTGGCTGTAAGGGCAGGAACACTTCATTGCCACTCCATTGTAGGGCGGACACACACAAATTCACACAATAAGGGCCACTTTAAAGACACCAATTAATGCGCATATCTTTTTTATAAGGAAGGAAACAAGCAGGAACATGAGAATATGCAAAGTCCATGCAAACTCCATACTCACAAGTGATAAAATAGTTTCTTGTTTACTACCAAAATGCATCTAGATTAGACTGTAAAAAGCCTGTACACCACAAGATTTACTTTAGGCCCAGCATGTTACCGTGACTAAATTGGCCCTTTATCATGGGCTATATAGTATCTCATCGATATCTCCTGGATAAGATGCAGACGAGCTAAACCTCCCACTCCGCTTCCTTGTGCTGTGTTTAATGAGGGCAAAACAAATCTAAGGCTTTCAAAAGTAGGGTTGTTCCAACTTACAACTTGAATTGATGAAATCCTTTAAGTGTCTAGTACACAGTTTGTGTAAAGTTGTGTAAAATATATAGTACAGAGAATGATATGATTAACGCTTCCTATACTTTAGCTGTATTTCCAAAAGCCTATACTATCTGAAAAATAACAGTGACAACAATGATTAACTATAATGTAACATATATATACTGTGGGGCGGCAGGGGGCACAGTGGATAGTGCTGTTGTCTCACAGCAAGGAGATCCCTGGTACAAGCTGCGGGTGGAGCGTCTCTTCTGTGTGAAGTTTGCATGTTCTTCCCGTGTTTGCACGAATTATCTCCGGGTACTCCAGATTTCTCCCGCATTGTCTCTAATTGCTGTCTCTAAACTGCTCATTAGTCTGTGATTTTCTGTGTGTGTGTGCACCCTTTGATGGATTGGTGCCCTGTCTGGGGTTGCTCCGGCCCTCGCGCCCAGAGTTGCTAGTGGGTACCGGCTTCCCGGTGACCCTAAAACTAGGATTAAGCGGGTATAGAAAATGAATGAATGAACAAAAAAAAATAAGATTAACAATGACCTTTCTATTCTATGCTATTCTATTCCATTCTATTCTGTAATATAAAACACAACACCTAGACTTAACAATTAACAAGATTTAACAATTTAACTAATCGAATGTGTATGTATGTATGTATGTATAAATGCTGCATGAGAAGTGTATTTGCATGCGTGCGCCAGTGTATTTATGTGTGTGAAGTCTGGTTTTGTCTTAATGTGTCAGGAGCAGCTGACTTCATTGTTCTACATTTGACTCTCACAATAGCCTCCTGGGAATTGTAAGTTTGCAACACAATATATATTCATTTTTCCTATTCTTCTTCATCATTCCTCTTCTACTTCTTCTTATTATTATAATTAGTGTTGTGGTCTTTACAAGTCAAATTCCTTAACAAAGCAATTTTGGTCTTAAAACATGCACATATTGTATACTGTTAAAATGACATGTGCTGAGAACTATAATTATACCGCTCTCAACTCCCGATAAATTACTGAATTATAGTAATAGTTAAGCTTTATTTAATATAATGAGGCTTATTTCTGTCACATAGATATCTCAATATTTACTTCTGTCTGTGAATATATTTTTAAAAAATTACAGAGAAATGAGTAATAAGCACAGGCGCAAATGAACCCTGAGAACAAATACGACAGGTTAGGGGCCAAGCAACTCATTTGTTCTGTAAATTAATCAGTGATGTTCCAGCTCAAGCCCAAACTGGCAGCTTTTTAAATGGAAACTTTGATGTTGGATGCAGTGTGAGGGCAAGCAGGGGTAAATGTTGTTGAGTGAAAAGGCTAGGATATCTCACTATCCCATCCATTGTGCATACTTGGCTTGGGATGAGCACTCGGCTTGGCGGCATATGCTGTCTTTTTAATGGATGTGCTTTTTTGCATCGTGGGAATTCACATAGGTTCAATAAAAAAAACAAATGAAATTTTCATGGTTAAACTAAACGAAATGGTTACATAAAATGGAAATAAATATGTTTGTGAATAACTGTGGTTGAATGAAGTTCTACTCAACAGGATAGGGTTTTAAAGTTTAAGGCTTTCATAAACAGTGTCGTAGAACAAAGTCTATGAAGAATAAGTACTTTACATCTAATGACTGAATTTTGGCATAACTGATCAAGACAAACTTTCTCGCTATCAGACAGTTCTGACTGTAACACACATTAACACTAACATGGGAGCCTGTTGTCTTGTACCCCCCTGCAATGTTCCCCACTCCCTATAAAGATAACACTGACAAAAAAGCTCTTAAACTCTAATCAAATTCTTTTTTCATGGGACCAACAAGAATACTCGTGGGACAATGCAGTGAAATCATATATTTGTGTATATGGATCTGAATAGACCTAGAAGAAAGTAGAGCACCTTACATTTTACAAGTTTTACCCTTACATTTTATTAAAGACTGCACAATTACAAAGAAAGAAGATTTCATCTCATTGGACATTAGTTTATTATATCGCAAAACAATTCTGTGACTTTCAAATTCAGAAATACCATTAAATGTTCAGAGTGTGTAAATTTGGGACTGTTTCTCTTATAATGTACAATAAGAGGAGACAGATATTCTCATACTTCATAACATTTCACAGAAAGCAATTACACTGCATTCACTAAATACACCTATTCACCAAAGCTTCAGTAAAAAGAAACCAATTAGACCCGCATAACATAAACAGTGTGGTCATTTTAATTTTCCATATAGTTACTGTGAGGGAAGGTTTGGTTACATGAAAAAAAAAAAAAGTGCATATTTTAAAAATCTGATAAATAAATGATTCTGTACGTTTGTATGTAATAGTGTGGCATATTAAAATGTTAGTAATATACTATCAATTGGCAAGTGGTTTAATGTTTTAAGATGTTAAATATTGTTACTAACATTGTTATGGGCATCGTGGCATTTAGATGAGTTGCCATCATGAATAGAGCAAGATTTGCAGATTGTTCTATAGTCGTATGATTATTATACCTCAAATGTGCACATAGCAGTTTAATAATACAGACACAGAAAACAAGACAGAGGTTGTACTACTGTACATCCAGAATGTGATCATATCAAAAAGTTAAGTGACAATATAGACTGAAGTGAATTTATGTTAATGTTCCCATTAAAGAGGAACTAAACTGTTGCATAATTCCTTTTTTTAGCTCTCCACTATCACACTTTCCTTAAAATTCTTTCGAAACATACAAAGCCTTAATCCATTGTATAGCACGTCAACATACACTAATTCTTAAAAATTGTCCTCTAAAGAACCAATATCCATTGCTAAGACATCTTGGATTGACCTCATATGCTATCATTGGACCTTTCAGTTTTATAATAATTTAGTTCTCAGTTCACATCAGTAGTAAACAGAATCTAATCCCAGGACTCTGGTCAGGACATTCAGATAAGGATGTACCTATGTACAAGCAAAGCATGTTTACTGTGCAGATGATGAAGGCAAAGCAAGGTTTTTATTTGGCCTTCTCCTGTGCCACCGGATCCGTTTGCACTCCGGCGTCAGAGTGGCGTTTTTGACCCTGAAAAACAATCAGAAGGTAAAAGCAGATGGAGACTTAGTTATAATAATTGCATTTGGTAAGTTTAACCACCTTGAGCACAACTGATCACAACCTGTCTGACAACTGTATTCTATTTAAATATTCTCCTTCCTTCATGCAGCTAGCTCTAACATGTCCTCAGTGAAGCTCACTGCTAGTTCTTTTACTAATATATTTATTGATATGTGGTGCTTGAAATTTTAGAGAACCCAGTTAAACAAATGAGTCAAAAATAGATTTTACTTGGTCATTTATTTATTAAGGAAAATGATCCAATATTACATATTTGTGGGTGGCTAATGTATGAGAACCTTTGCTTTCAGTATCTGATGTGACTCCTCCCCCCTTGCAGCAATAACTGCAGTTAATGGTTTCTGGTAACTGTCGATCAGTACTGCACCCAGGCTTGGGGGAATATTAGCCCATTACTACAACTCAGGGATGTTGGTGTGTTTCCGCACATTTAGATTGTATTTTGAACTGAATCTCAAATCATTCTACCAAAAACATGATTAAAGAAGAATGAATATTTTGGAATAGACAAGTCAATGTGTCCTGACCTTAATCTAATTAAAATGTTGTGGTAGAACCTGAATCGAGCAGTTAATGTTCCGAAACCCACCAACACCCCAGAGTTTAAGTTGTTAGATATAGAGGAATGGGCTAGAATTCCTAGAGCCTACAATGCATACACATATAACTACAGTGAGATACTACACTTTATTCAAACACAAGTAACATGGAGCAGTGTGGAATCCAAGTATGCAGTTTTTCAGACCCCTTAGGTTAGTGGGAGTCTACAAGTATAATTTTGACATATGAGGTCACCTAGTGGTCATGGTTTGACACTGTTGGTCAGACACTAAACATGAAACATGGATTTACAGTAGAGAAGTATATCCTGTCCCATAACCCTTCTAAATTCTATGTAATTTACCCCCAGCTGCAACAGACATTTATCCAGTCAGAGACTCAGGAACGTTCATCATGTAGCATGTAAATTTAAACTTAACAGTTATAATAATAATAATAATAATAATAATAATAATAATAAAGAATAATAAGAACAACAATAATAAATAACAACAATAATAATAAATAATAACAATAATATTTATAACAACAACAACAATAATAATAATAACAATAATAAAATTAATAATTTATACTTTATTGATTCCTGTAGGGAAATTCGTTCTCTGCTTTAAATCCGTGTGCTGCCCTTATTAAGGTGCACAGGGAGCAGTTTGGGTTTGAATGCACTTAAGCCATAACTAGCCTGTAGTGGGAATCGACCCAGCGATCTTTTGGTCCCCAGCCCTCTACCCTATCCATTAGGCCATGGGTGCCCAAATCTAAATCCTTTTTAATATTATTGTTTCTTGGAATAGGCATAGGCTGACTCGGCATCCCAATTTGTTGTCAGCTGTTGCAGCCCTACAGAATCGAACCCATGTTACTAACACCAGTATCTACTGACTGAGCTACAGTATCTGATTTTTTAAAATAATCTCATTTTGAGTATCACAACACTTTAACTTAGTACCCCCACCCCTAAACTCTGTAATGTTTTATATGTTACTAAGTAATGCAATAATGGGATGGGATTAAGTTTGTTTGTTTATTTTATTAACGTCATTTTAGACATCGGTAGTCTATGTCACTGTCTGTCACTGTCACTGTCTACGTCAATAGTCTATTACTTGGCCGAAAAATAAAATAGCTATGCATCAACATTTACCATTACGTTTACATAGGGTTATTTTCACATTACCAAGTTTTTAAAAAAAAGTTGGATGGAATTTCTCTTCTCAAGTTTGCGAGAGGTGCTTGGTGAAGAATCATCTGTACTCCCCACTGACTTGTTGTCTGGGGAGGGCACAGCAGGAGCAGGAGCAGCTGGTTTTGGACCTTCTTTGGCCTTGGTGCTTGGGGCAGGCTCTGCAGGTGCAGCTGGGGCTTTTGGGACTTCTTTCTTGGGATCTGTAGCCTTGAATTAAAATAAATTACCACTTTGAACATTTCACAAACCACACACTTCATGGCTAATTTTAATTAGAATGCAAGGTATTTGAAAAGACATAAAAGAAACTAGAGCAAATAGCAATTACTGTGATGAAAAGAAGGAAATGCCAGTACTATTAAAAGATTATCAATAATTGTAAGTCAAATAAAGTTTAATAGTTACAAAAAGTAGTTGGAGGGTTTTATGACACAGAAATAAGCCTGTGTATGTTGGTTAAAATCAAGCATTTGGCAATAATAAAGTTGCCGAGAGTTAATAAGACAACAGCAACTCTTTTAATTCATTGAGTGTTTAACGAAAAATGCAACAAGGTACTAGAATTTACCACTCCTCCAGCACCAAAGGAGATGCTGGCTGCGGCGCTCGATGCAGCTGCATGAATCTTAGAGCTCACTTGGCCTAGCAGTACCTCAAATATATACAAGTCACTTTTAATTCACATAATCAGTTATACCATGTTTTTCCTAACTCTATTTAGAGCATCCAGTTGTATTTACCTTTGGTTTGAGCAAGCTGGCAAAAGGTGAGGGCTTCTTTTTCGTCTTCTCCTCCAGTTTGAGTGCTGGAGGAGGTTCGGGTTTGGCGCTGGCCTCAAGGGTGCTGGTCTTGGATGCATCTACCTTAAATGGAGAGCAAAAAAAACCTTGAATATGAAAAAAACAAGACTCACAAAGCAGGAAGTAAATAATCGGAGTTAGGAAAGAGGAATGGTAGGGACAAGATTAACATCAGTATTGAAAGATGAAACACTGTTCTTAAATTTAATTTAAAAAATCACTGAAAAAGTGATTGCCAACTGAATTTGCTATATATTGAAAATAAATATGAACTTATTTACCTGTATCTCAACTGGCTTTATCTTAACTTCTTCCTTCCCCTCAGACTGTAGGTAAGCAGATATTTGTATTAACTAGGAATGAAACTACAATAACACATATCTATGTACTGTATTAGTTAGTGGGATGTGATTATTCAGTGAGATAAGATGCAGTGTATAAAACCAAAAGCTCATGGATGAGTTGGCTGGCGGTGATAATATATGAGGTAAAATCTGCTGTCAGAATGATGTTACAGCAATAAAGGTCTAGCTGCTAAGTTATTACCATGGGTGTTGTGGTATTTTTAGCACAGTTTAGATCCTGTTTTTCCATGATGGAACAGCACTATGGATTTTAGTAATAGAACTGCAGTATCAAATTCTTACAGTATGATTACAGACGTAAAGCGAAAAACTTGTAAATAATAAGTAATAATTATTCTTACTTTTAAACACCAAACACATCAGAGAAAACAGAGAACATTCTGTTAACTATGGTGCTGTTGTGTATTGCTAATAACAATATTGGCTCCACCAACTAGCTTTTCTGCATAAACATTAAATATAAAATATACAAATCATATGCTTTTATAAATAACAGCATAAAACTGTAAAATCTTTTTAGTATATTTTCTAAATACTGTATAAAAAGCAGATAGATGCCTACTTTTGTACGGAAGAGTTTGCTGAATGCGCTGCTTTTAGTTTTGGCCTTGCTGGGCATCTCTTGTTCTTTAGCAATGGCGGATTCTACTTTTGTCGGTGAAGCACCCTCTTTCTTTACAGCTGGCTCTGCTTTACTCTCAATTTTGGGTGGTGCTGGTGGTGGTGGGGGAGGGGGAACTTTTGATGCTTCCTGAACCTTAAGAGACAGGCAGTTGGGAGTATTAGAACACAATTTTCAACCCACGCCCACATGTATCTTTGTTAAAATAAAAGGGATTCTTACATTTGCAACTGGAGCCGGAGAGATTTCGTTCTGTAACTGCACATTAAGGAAAAAAGGTGGAGACACACAAATACTAATCATTTCTCATGTTGTTAATTTAGCATAAAGTATGTGTTTGTTTGCAAATGTACACAGATTTAAACAATGTTTCTTTTGGTCTGTTTTGTCCCTATATGTCACACTATGAGGCATGTGTAAGAATTGTTTCTAGAAGCTTCCTCTTTGGACTCAGACTATTGATAAAAGAAAACACATACCGTAGTTTGTATGTAAGTCCAGAATAGAAATGTTTTTTTAAAATTCATTTATTTATTTTAATGTATCTCATGAAAGAAAGTTGTTTTCCTATGTTTTTTGTTTAATAGTTGTGTTCTCCCAAGTTATGTTATAACTCTTTTATTTATTATAAATGGTACAGTGAAATTCATTCTCTACATGGTCTATCACGGCCCTGGGGTTCTGGAATAGATTTTGCATTAGGGCTTTTTTCTGAATTCTATGTTAAAAAATAACTTAAGAAAACAACTTTAGATCACGATATAAAAAAAACCAACATCCGTTCTGGCTAGGCAATAACTCTAAAATGCAAATAAAAGCCCAAAAATGAGTACCATGATTAACTTGATTAACTCCACAAACGGAAACATAGATCAGATGAAGAAAATAGCAATGCGAGTAACTTTTTCACCAAATGAAAACATCACTAAAATTGTACAATCAGAAAAGAAATAAAATAATCATTAAATAATTATTAATAAATTAATTAATTAATTCACTTTCTTCCACATATTCCACATCGGACCCGGGTTCCCACCCAGCAACTCAGGGCGGCATTCCATCATACACATATTCATGTAACAGGAGAACTCAAAAATATTCAAATGGCAATAATGCAGGAAGAGGCCAAAAGACAAAGAAGAAGAAGAAGATAATTAACTAAAGTTCTTTTGTAAATGATGTGAAGTGTCTCTCCTTACAGCATGTGAAACTATTCACCTGTTCGTTTGAGACATCTGGACTCGCCGTAACTTCTTTTGTCTTGGTTGAAGTTACCTTTGAATTAAAAAAGCATATGTGGGTGACCATGGAGGCTGAAAACTATAGATTAGCTTATTAGATTATTAGACATTATTAGATTAGCTTATTCAGTTTAAAACCTGAAGATATTAAGTAGTTTTATTTTATTTTAAATTGGTTTGAATATATTACTTATACACATGTACTTGTATATGATAAATCTCATTCTAAAATATAAGCCATAATAAGCATTAAAATATGTGTGGATTGTTAAATAAGACAGAAGACCCAATCACTGATATGATAGTGTTCTGTAATCATAGGGAGGCTTGTGTGTGATTGCTTTGTTTATGTATGTTTTATAATAAGGAAAGGTTTCAGAACATTACATTAAAGGTTTCAGCCTTTATTACAACAATTTTTTGTCCTATTATAAGACTATAAGAGGATAAAGAAAAAAGAAAGACTGGTGACAAAACATAATTTGTCATTTCTATAATGTACAGGATTACAGGAACTACCTTTAAATAGTGAATGTTTGTTAATTAATTACATACTGTCTGAATGTAAAACCATTTAGTATATGTGGCTATTGAAAAATAATCTGTGGTAAACCAACTGGTCATTGTTTCTTATTAATTCACATCCAGAAGCAACTTTCTAGCTGGTATCTGCCAGAATAGTAGTTCTACTGCTACACAACTGCGATACATGTCTATTTAAAATTTATTTTATTTACAATATAAAAATTTCAATCTTAAATCACAAACACACAAAGTGCTGCATGGCAGAGCTCACATTGAACATGATCTCTCATAATGAGTCAGCCATTGTCCTCCAGAGATGGCGTAGGCCTGTCCATGCTTTATCACAGCCCATCTCTACTTTCAAATACACAGAGGTCTCTTGTGCACACACATTATGCAGCAAAACAAAAGGCTGCCATATTCTGCCATGTTCAAAGCCTTGATTAGCACAGGGCTGGTGAAAGAGATCAACTTCAGGGCAGTCAGGAAATTACAACTCTCTTTTAAAGCAGCAGGCAGTACAATGCATAGCGAAGCAGAGCACTTAAAGTTTCTATTATAATATTTGTCCTTTTATTATTTTAATTTCAGAAAAAACAAATGACTACAGACACAGTGATGACAATACAATGCACATTAGTACTAATGTTGTTATTTCTTTGAAATTTAGCATTTTTTAAACATTCATTTAATTAATATATGAAACAAATATGAACTGTACATATTTGATTTTAAACCATTTTGAATATCAACAGCTTTTGTCAGTTTTCTTTAAAACATTTACAGTATAAAGTGTCTGATAACTACATTGAATAATAAAAAATTCACTTACAAGTGTTTTGAAAAAGTTCATAACTGACGTTTCCTCTGTGCTGGGCTGTACCCTTTGGGTGCTGTCTTGTGTGACTTCAGTGTTGCTGGGTTTGGGAGCGTCACCCTCTGGTTCGTTCTCAGCCTGTGTTCCTGCCTTTATGTCTGTTGGATCCTATAGTCAAATGTAGAGAATTAGCACTTGCGAATGCGTTACAGCCCAACAGCTGATGTGATGTTTGTTAATCGGTGCATTGAAGCACTGCACAATTCCAGCCATGCCTCTGCCTACTCGGGGCAACAATCACCCTTTCATTAATGCCTGTTTTTCCCCCTCACTCATTGATATTCAACAATGTTCTGAACTTAAGGCCTGTGTGTCATGCCTACCAGTGTTGCTACTGTACTTCTTTATTTAATTTATACAATTCAAATTTATACCGGGGACAAACTGTCAGAATGTAGTAAGTTATATTGTATAGATTTAATATTGTATCCTATTGTGTAAAAGTATATAGACTCTACAATTCTTGCCCATTATGGAAATATATCTTAGACTTTTGGAAAATGTCCACACACAGTAAGCTCAATTCTATTTTTAATGTTAATTCAGATTAGTGTAGTTAGTAGTAAGTGAACTCTGGAAAACTGCCATTGGAGATAAAATTAACATGAAGTTCAAGTTAGTAGCCATCAAAATTGAATGGTTCTATAACCCTAACAACAATTTAACTCTATATACTGGAGTAAAATGAGTCTAGTGTTTTAAATATTGCCCATGATCACTTGAGATATTCTGACATTTTCCCAGTTTTAGTATTTTAAGTAAACTAATAAAGGTAGAGCACTGATACGTTGTTCTTGAGTGAGTGTGATACGGGTATGAATATCAGCTTTATTAAAATATTACATATTAGTTAACTGCTGAATCACTTTGTGCATTGAGTTCATGTAACAGATCTCTATTTTCAAGGTTAAAACTACACCGAAGTATACATTTTCATCCACACAATTATTTTAGAAAATGTTGCAGGCATCAAATTCAAAATAAGTTCATCACTTTAAACATGAAATATCTTGTCTGCGTAGTGTATCTATTGATTATGGGTCGAAAAGTATTTGCAAATCATCTGTTTTATCAGAATCAATATTCTGTTTTATTCAACATCCAAACATTATTGGAATTGTGGTTGTATATGTCAACATATGGCATGCTGTAATTGGACTATGTGGGCAGAGCTAAAAGACATAGTTAGTCACCCTGCTGGTAAACAATGCATGTGGTGGTTTTAGTTAACCCAAGCCTCGACCAATCCGTTATGTTAGTTGTATCGCATATTGTTTTTGTATAGGTTTTATTTCAGATGCCCCTCCTGAAATAACCCGCCATTTATCCAGGCTTGGCATTGAAAACAGAAATATACTTGATTTTGACCCCTTGTGGCAAGTAAATTTAACATAATGTAATAAACATAATTAAAATTAAAGTGCGGGCTTTGATGGCTAACACTGAGATTATGTACTTACAGAATGGCTGTCTGTCTCCACAGCAGGAACGATCTGTTCCTTAGCCACTTTATTAGCCTCAGGTGCAGGAGAAACTGGTCCGGTCTTTTTTTTGAACATGTTAATAAACATGTTGGAAGTCCCTGCTTCTTTAGGTGTGTCTTTGGCCAGCATACTGGACACTTCTGCTATTTCCTTCTCAGCTGATACAGTTGTAGCACTGAATTGGGTACCAGCTGCTTTTACGGACAAAGTTGGAGTTTCTGCTTTGGTGTCATTAGCTTCTACAGCTTCTGGTTTTGACTTCTGTGGATTTAAGCATACAATAAGTCCACACATGATCCACATACACCTTTTTATGTTAATATATTTTTAGTTCTCAGAGATTTTAGTGATTCCAAGACAGGCCAGTGTTTCAGTGTGTCTTTTCTAATGTAACGATCGGAAAAGTATGTCTTGCATGGCTCAAAACTCACTAAAGGCGTGTACTAATTCTCCTAATTAGTCATGGGCATGTTTTTTTAACGTGCAATTAATCAATCAGAATGTCTCTCTTAAAAAGCTAGCTCCAGTCTGACTTTTTAATATTGCTATTTAAATGGCGCCACTACCTGGACGTGTTCAAAGCTTCAATTAACCAATTCAACAATTCACTGCTAGGATAGAAATGAACGTCTGACAGTTAACATCTGTCTAGGTTGTTTTCACTGAGTGTCGCACCTGTGTTATCCACTGCCAAGATATGCCTGAAATGTATGTGAACACACTTTATTTTGAGACCACCACACCCATCAGCATAAAATAATAGGCATTTCATAATCTTAAATAGAAAATGTATTCCTAAATATTCCTGATCCCCAAACTGCTGCCTCTTGTTATTTCCTGGATTTTCTTCCTTTCAGTCATCTTATTTGATTGCAAGTAGCACAGTTTCTCCTGACATCTTGCTTGTAAACAATGCGTATGGCGGTTTTTGTTAAACCAAGCCTCGATTAATATGGTATGATAGTCAGACTGTTGTACCGCATAGGTTTTATGTTGGACACCTGACACAAAGCTTTCCTTACTTCATCCTTGCCAATCTTTTCTACTTCCTGTTCCACATTTTCTATGCCTACCATTTTTCTTTCCTTGTGATTATCCTTATTCATCAGCTCCTCAAAATACTCCTTCCATCTTTCTCTTACCCTCTCCTCACCTGTCAGTACATTTTCATTTCTATCCTTGATCACCCTGAAATGTTGCACATCATTTCCCGCTCTATCTCTCTGCCTTGCAAGGCGATACAACTCCTTTTCTCATTCTCTCTCCCTCTTTACTGTCTAACCTCTCGTATAACTCATCATAGGCCTTCTGCTTGGCCTTTGCTACCTCCCAAAGCACTCTCTTACAGTCTTCAATCTCTTTTAAGCAAACTCGTCTACACAGGATGTAGTCTACCTGTGTGCTCCTGCCTCCACTCTTGTAAGTCACCCTGTGCTCCTCCTTCTTTTGGAAACATGTGTTTACCACAGCTGCACCCGATTCGGTATGTAGTAACATTGATTAATTTACATTTTTTACATGGCAAATGTTTTACACTGGATGCTCTTCCTGACATAACCCTCACCATTTACCCGGGCTTGGGACCGAAATTCTTAATCTATAGATATATATGCCACCATATATATCATCGACCATAGTCATCACTACTTTATATTGCTTATGCCCATGGTCCTGATTTTGTCTTTTTGCTAGTTAGCTTAGCTATAATACTAAATAGTAATCTAGGATTATTTTTTTATGTCTTTGTTTGAATGGAAGATAGATTATATTTTTAGGGTCAGACAGCAAGTGCACCATAGTTAAATCAGGAAGTTTATTTACATATTATGTGCAGTTTCTAATGTAAATTTGCGCCCTAAGCTGTATCGCAGCAATGTGGGTATATTATGATTTAGCCGTATGTTAAATGTGATTAAATAATGGTCTGAGATAGCTTCACACTTTGGGAATATAACTTTATTTTCAATATCTAATCCATATGATAATATTAAATCTAATATGTACCCAATCTTATGAGTTGGTCCTGTGATATTCTGATGTATTCCTACAGAATCTAAACTACTTAGTAAAGCTGTCATAAGAGGGTGGACTGGATTATCAAGATAAATATTAAAATTCCTAAAAATTATCACATTATCCAGAGATATTAATAGGTTTTAGACAAAGTCTGCCAAATTTACCAGTAAATTTGGACGTCTGTAAATAATTGCTGGAATTGACTGAATAGATTTTTCTTGTCTTACACATTATATTTATATAAATAGCCTCAAACAAAGAAAATTTATGTCCTAGCTTTTGCATGATATTTAATTTTTTATTATAAATTACTGCCCCTCTACCAGTTAAACAAGGTCAATAACTGTTGCTGTATTCAGAAGGTCTATCTTCATTTAATTCTATGCACTAATACACTTTAAATGTATGTCCCTCATTCCAGTGAAGAGGCTGAACATGTGGTGTCCAGTATGGAGGTGATTACAGATGATTTAGAGGGGCAACAAGAGCTCACAAGATCCCCAAGGGGGGGAACCTTTCCTATGCAGCAAAGAGATGGAAAGAATGTTCCTCTCAAGTCTGTCCCTTCTGAGTATTCTGAAGAAGTGAAGTTTCTGGTGACCTTTATTTGCCACTGTTGTGCTAACCATAAAGTCCATAATGGCATCCTTCTTATTTTGGTGTTTCGTGTATGCCAACTACTCACCTTTGGTTATGACACCCACCAGGATGGTATCATTTGTTTTTGTGGGATGGGTATAATTGTGGGTTTAAATGTGATATATGAGTGGGTTTAGCACACAGCCCTGTGGTAATTCATTGCTGGGTGTGTTCATTATAATAGCATAGAATAAATGGCAGATAAAAAATGGAAACATCCTCAATTGCTGACAAAAATTGATGCTTACTCAGATTCTCAAGGGTCAGTATTAAACAGTTATAAGAAAAATTTCAATAATCAACAGTGTTCATTACAGTATCTCACTGAAGATGAGCTGCAGAGGACAGCTATCCAGGGTGTTGTGTTGATTCAGTACAATGCTCATTATACACCAATGCCCATTCTGTCCACACTCTTCAAAAATTTGATTTTGAAGTGTAAAGCATCCTGCCTGTGTTCCTAATCTTGACCCATGACTTGTAGCTCAACCTAAATATTCTAAATATAAATATACAGGGGTTAGACAATGAAACTGAAACACCTAGTT
>JAOUQT010000016.1:12697879-12708073 GCA_025769995.1 Xyliphius kryptos | reverse complement strand
TATATATATAGCCCAAATTATTTGCAATCTTGCAATGACAAATTGTCGTTTTGAACTCTGTCATGAGGTTTGGCACAACTACCAGCCAGTTACAAAATCTTCCTGGAATACATTTCAGATATACAATTGTTAATACACATATATTTACAAAACACCCATTTGCTCAGTAAGTTGCTCAGTAATAACGTTTAATTTTTTTTTTTGCACTATTATTATTAATTTAATAACAACATTTTGTATTTATTGCATTAAAAAAGATTTCACTATTGCAACATGATGCATTTATGTATTAATAAGCAAATTTTGACCACAAAACTACTTTTATAAAAATATAAAAATATATTTTTATACTGATATAAAATATTTTAAGTAATTTATCTCATTATTTTCTTCTTAAACCTCTATTAGGTTTGTGGTGGGGTTCCCCATCCAGAGAAGAATATATTTGGAACGGTGCACATACAAAAAGGACAGGGAGCCAATCAATCTCTGGGCACACATCGGGACAATATAGATAATGCAAATTTAGATCCATGTTTGTTAGAATCCATGTTTGTAAAGGAGGTACCTAGAAAACCTGAAGAAATCCCATGCAGACATGGAGAGGAAAGCAAGGAAACTCCATCCAGATTGTGATGAGAGAGGCACACATGCTAATCACTAGCCACTGTTCCACCATTATTTAATTTATGTGGTAATTCATTTTTTAATATCCTCTATCCTAATCAATATTGCTGAAACATGTCAATCAACATTTGCATTTACATTTGGTCATTTAGCAGACGCTTTTATCCAAAGCGACTTACAAATGGTTGATGGTTGGGGTCAGAACACAGGGTTGATATAGGACCCTGGAGCAACGAGGTTTAAGGGTCTTGCTCAAGGACCCACATTGGTAACTTTAGCAGACCTGGGATTTGAACCCTCAACGTTCAGATTGATAGCTCAACACCCTAACCACTGAGCTATCACTTCCACTCAAGGAGCAAAATGCAGGGAAACATTATGGACAAGTTGCCAGACATTACAGGGTAGACCAATGAACAAGTTCACATTTTGGGTAAATGTATGTGGCTAATTTAAATGCTTGCATGTAGTTAATCTATCGGAGAACACCTTCACAAACAGGAGAACATGCAAATCCACACAGAATGGACCTTGTTTATTCTAACCCTGTGCAACCTTCTCATTATGAAGTGAGAACACAACACAAGTCAGTAGGAACAACCAGCTACACTGTAGTATCATTAAAACCTCTGCATTACTAGATCTGGCTCTATTGTGTTTGGAAAAGTATTTTGTAGATGCTAAGTGAGTCAGCCTTACGGATGGTGTTGGGAAGCTTGGTAAGAGCAGTGGCTTCATTCCCTATTTCATCATTTTATTAGCAAAGTCACACAAAATCATACAGGGAAGATTGTCCTGTAGTAATAATAATAATAATAATAATAATAATAATAATAATGGGCAGAACGTTGACTTAGTATTTAGCGGGTTCACCTTTCTGTGCTGTAGATTTCCGGTTCGAATCCTGATCTGGAAGGCGTGTCCATGTCCTCCCCATGTCCCTGTCCTGGGTGTTTCTGCCCAGCGCCCGAGTTGTTCTCCCCTGGATGGGTATGGGGAACCCCACCACGACCCTGGTGGAGGAATAAGCGGAAGATAATGGATGGATGGATAATTAAAATAATAATAATAACAATAATAATAATAATAATAAAATGATTTAAAAATTGTTATGTTTACCTTTTGCTTTTAGGAATTAATAGTAACTGTGATCAGAAGAATTATGAATAAAATAATGATCATAAATTACGGCTTAAAAAATAAGCTTTAGTAGTCACAACATTTATCATAAGCCTTTGTTAATGAACAAATATGTTCATAATCATAGTCATAAAATGTTTTAACAAAGTGACATAATGCATTCTAATATGAACTTATTTAAACTTTTGATTCTTTGGATTTTTAGACATTCTTACTTAAAACAAAATTACACATTACACATTACAAAATTACATTACTTAAAGTCTGTAAAGAGCATAAGCATTTATAAGTCATTATGTACGACTATGTATGCAGTCATAAGCCTTTGTTTAAGTCCATAGATGTACATAACCACACTCGTAAAGGGTTATAAGGACATGCCATTAGGCTTTATGACACACAGTGACATGAAGCATTTTAAATTATAGATTTGAACTGTTCATCAACTTACAAACATCCAAAGAATCAAAAGTTTAAATAAGTTCAGATTATAATGCATTATGTCAAGTTGTGTTATAAAGCCATAACAATTTATGAATACAATTATGAACATCTATGTACTTTGCTTTGCTTATGACAAATGTTATAAAGTGTTATGTATACTTTATAAAGCTTTATAAATGTGCTCATAATGCATTATGAATACCGGATTCATTGAAAGTTTTACCGAGGTAATTAATGACAACACTTTACTTTATACCTGTAAAGAGAGCTTTTATAAACAGTTATATGCACTTATAAAGTCATTTTCAGTAAAAACACTAGGGGTAAACTTTACTTAAATCTTAAAGCATTGTTAATGTCCATCGATGTACATCGAGTATTATAAGAGCATTGCCATAATGCGTTACAGCACAAAGTGGCATAAACCATTATAAATTATATATTATAACTGTTTATTAACTCTTTATACAGACCAGTGTCATAAAGCCTTATAATGTTTGTGTTTAACGAGTGCGTTCCCTAAACATGCCTTAGTATTTACAACTGTTCATAAATGCTTATAAGCTCATTTTACAGTCATAAAGTAAAATGTTGTCTTTAATTACATCTTTAAAAGAGACTACATACATAGTAGAACATAATGACTTATAAACGCATATAAATGCTTTTTACAGACTTTAATTAAAGTGTAATCATTTTGTTTTAAGTAAAAATGTCCAAACATCCAAAGAATCAAACATTTAAATAAGTTCATATTATGATGCATTATGTAAATTTGTGTTATAAAGCCTTATGTCATATAGGCTTATAGTCACATAGCAATTAATGATATGATTATGATCATCAATGTACATTAGCAAAGGCTTATGACAAAAGCTTTATGAATGCACTTATAATGCATTATGAATACCAGATTCATAGAAAATATTACTGCACTTGATAAACACAACTGTTATAAGGCTTTATGTCACTAGTTTCTATAATAAGTTAATGAACAGTTAAATTGTATCATTTATAATTCAGACTTTTGGCAAGTACTATAAAGCATTATGAATACTTTATAAATCTGTTAATAACGCATTACGATTATTGTAAAGTGTTACCAAAATGATCAAAACAGAGCACTGAGACTGATGATTAAAGTTTGAGCATTTCATGTTTAAGATTAAGCAATGTACTTTCATGCAGCCATTTTCTCCTACCTAGCACTCACAATCAGTACCTGGGGTGCTTGTAATGCATCTGTGACGTGACATCTACATTTTGAGCCATTTGTAAAACAAAGACTACAAGGAAGCTCGAGGCTTCGGGCTCCTGTTTTCTTCCCCCCCCCAGCGGCACAATAGCAGGCCAGGAGTGCAGCGGTAGGGAGCAAGCCCTCAGATGGAAATGAGCAACCAAACCAACAATGTAGTGCCTAATCTCTTCAGAGAGCCAGGAGTCAGTTACACACAGCAGTGTGGAGCTCTCTGTGCTTTTCTCTGTGAGCAGGCTTACCATTGAAACACCATGCCCCCCATACCTTTCCTCCAAGCACATACACATACACACTCTGACCCCCTCACCATGTGCAGCCGCAGGATCCCCTTACACCCAGGCCAGATACAAGTGACAACATAAGGAGTTGGGGTGTAAAGGGGGGTGCTCTAGTCCCCTCAAAGCAGAGGATTAGAGCTAATGTGCCCTCCCTGGGTCCTAATCTCTTCAGAGGGCAACTTTGTTTGAGGGCTGCAGGGTAGTGAGATAAGTATCTATTACAGCAACCCCTTCTTACCTCCCCAGCACCCTTCATGCTCTTCAGGGCCCCCCAAACCACTTGCATGTATTCCCTCTCACACCACTGATAAAACAAAATCTAAAAAGCAAGTGCTGCCCTTTTTAGTGGATAATCTGGAATTAAGGACTTGTGCCTCATGGAGGACCAACAGAACCCATATTTACTCCATCTGGGGAGCTCAAAGCCAAGGTGGCTGAGGAGAATTTAAAGCTGACTTGAAACACATTCTTTCTGTTTGTAGTTAAAAGGATGGTGGATGGCTGAGACCAAAGAGAAAGATCTGATAATGTAATCTTGTTAAGATTCTAACCATCAGAACAACAGACAGGAATAAAAAAAAGCAAAATATTACAAATGTCCAGCAACATATGGCAAAGGAAATAACTTAAACCCGTCACCCACAACCTTCATAAATTCCTTTTTTTTTGTTGATTTTTATTATTTGTGACCTTTTTTGTGCCCAGAGATAATTCAAAGATTTAGATTAAACCCATTTCACTCAAAACCTTCACTGGCCTAAATCACCTGAGAAACAAGCCGGCTCAACCCAGTCGTTACTGAGGAATTTCAGTAATGACAGGATAACAATCAGCTCAACATTCATCCAGTGCAGTCAAGAAAAACGTTCCAGAGAAAGAGTAGACAAAAGTAGCATAAGAACGAAGAAAGGACATTGCTTTGATGGTAGCATGCAAAGGTATAAGAGTAAAGGAATGGTTTTTACTTTGCAGAATTAAGCCATACATAAAGCTTTATAAATAGCTCATAACACTTGTCATAAGCCATTGTTAATGTACTTAGATGTTTATAATCATACTCAGTGTAGCACTATCAACCCTGCGCATTACCTTATTAATGTCCTACGCCCTATGCCCTTACCCTACGCATTACATTTATCTTTATCAAAAAGATAACATTTTTATTCGGTACATAATGACCTATAAAACAATTACAAATGTTGTTCACAGACTTAATGTAAAGTCAAGTCATTTTGTTTAAAGTAAGAATGTCTAAAAAATCCAAAGTTTATACTATAATTAATTATGTCACTTTGTGTTATAAAGCTTTAAATTTATGGAAACACTTCACCTAAATCCGGTATTCATAATGCATTATAAACACATTTATAAAGCTTTATACAGTATTCGTAATGCTTTATAATACTTGTTATAAACCTTTATTAATGTCCATAGATGTACATAACCACACACATAAAGTGTAATAAGAACATGCCATAAGGCTTTATAACACAAAGTGGCATAATGCATTTTAAATGATTTTTATAAATGACTCTTCATTCACTTATAAACATCCAAGGAATCAAAAGTTTAAATAAGTTCATATTATAATGCCTTATGTCACATATGGCACAAGGATTATGACAAATGTTATAAAGTGTTATGAACACTTTATAAAGTTTTATCAATGTGCTTGTAATGCATTATAAATACCAGATTCAAGTGTTACCAAATTGATTTATGTAATTTTGTTAAAACGCTCGATGACTGATTATGCCCATCTATGTACAGAGGCTTATGACAAACGTTTTATAAAAGTGTTAATAATGCATTATAAATAACAGATTTTAATGTCTACTCCAAAATTAACTTTTTTTTGTGATTGGAGGACTTAAAAACCTTTAAACATCCTAAACTTTGGAAAAATATCCAGTTGTAGAACCCACTGTGTTTTTCTCTTTAAATATACACCCTATAATATGATTTTAACATGCTATATAGGTAAGTTGGTAGGCAGTCAAGGGTAGTCAATGCAATTCTCAAAATTAAAAATGTATTTGCATACAAGAATCATAAAATAAAACGAAAAAAAAATGCCAATAGCACTCAGTTATTCATAGCCATAATATAAATGGGCTTTAGGCCAGTTGTTCTTTTTGTCCTGTGTTTTATCTAATATCTGCTCCAAAAATGCATGTTCTTAATCTCTGACCTGCTTTTGTGAATAGTTTTAACTTAATCTATGGTCACAATATGGTCAAAATGTAAAATTGTACATATTATACAGTAAATTGTTTGTTGGGTTTCAAACTGGAAAAATCCTCTTAGCATGCAAGGTTCTGTAAAGATTATAACATAAGCACTAACAGCATCATACGGTTTTCATTTGCTTACTCTTTATTGAAATATTAAATATGTTTAGAGTTTAAAAATGTCAAATTCTTCCCTAAAATCTTTATTTTACATTTTTGCCATCAGTTTTCAGTCCACTTTTTGCATGAACTGAATGTGTCGATGGATTTATGAATTTAACTTTTACAATAAAAGATGACAATGTTTTGGGCAAAAACATGTTTTATTTACTTATTTAAAAACTTTTAAAATCCTAAGATCCTAGACAAAATTCACATATCAGATATTCAAAAGATGAAGTAAAACCAAGCAATGGAAAACAATAAAATCATGAAAAATATTGTCAGGGTTTAAGAGCTTACCACATAAAAATGATAATCATGGTTCTGTAAGAAAAAAAACTGTGCAACAGCTTCTTTTTTTCCAGAGTATTAATAAAATAATAAAAAAATATATTTTTGAGAATGTTTTAGTCATTAATGAGAAACCAATAATTCACTAAGCTCACGTACTACGTACTTGTGCGTTTGGCCTTTACTGTATAGTTACAGGCAACATGTAAAACATTTTATACATTGTTCAGCAAAGTTCTGGACATCCATGTCAAAGCGCTACCAATCATTCATATGAATCTTTTAAATCTGTTTAACTGCATTACATTTTTTTGCATTATTTTGGTTGAAAGTAACTTAATTTAACTGACATATAAATAATTAAAATATTAAGAAAGCTATTTAAGGCCCCAGTGTGTTAAATTCAGTAACTACACTCACCGGCCATTTTATTAGGTACACCCCAGTTTTACACTCACATAGATGGACATTATGGATATATTATAGTCCATCTGTTTTTCTGCATACTTTGGTTAGTTCTGTACTCTTTTCTCGAATGATCAGGACCCCCAGAGAGGAGGTATTAGGGTGGTGGATGGTTCTCAGTACTGCAGTGATACTGGCATGGTGGTGGTTAGTGTGTGTTGTGCTGGTACAAGTGGATCAGACACAGCAGTGCTGCTGGACAGAGAACAGAACACCAATCTAAACATACAGGTTTCTGGTCCACTCATACAATCATCATCCAAGCTAATAACACTGGGTGGGATCCTGATCATCAGAGAACAGATGGACGACAGAATGTAAGTGTAGAACTACAAAGTCCATCTTTATGATCAATGGAACTCAAAAAACAGACAATGAGAGTAAAACTGAGGAGGTGTATCTAATAATATGGGAGATGAGAGTATATAACCAAATAAAACAATATTTCTGTGGATAATGTTTTTAACTTAATATTTATATTTTATTTAAAAAATTATAAACTGAACCTTAATCAAATTTGCCTAGACTTTTGTAGAAGACTGTACATTTGATTAAAAACAATTAGAAGTTTTTAATCAGCATGTACACATGCATAAGATAAAAACAAGATCAAATCCACATTAATAGCGTTTGATTCCTTGATGGGGCATTTGCTTATATATCGCATATATAAGATCTTTGGAATATTACGAACAAAAATAGAGGAATGTTTTGTTTTAGACCTTTGTTATTAATACCAGTGCATTGAACTGGATGGGTCCTGTGTACCAGTCATTAAAGGTCAGCGGGAAAACTTCCGAGGTCTGAAGGCTGGGATCATGAGCTGATGACTGCCACTTCTTTCTTCTGGTACAGGGGCCAGATCTTCAGCTGAACCCCACTTTTTCCGTGAATGAAACAATGATGTAAGCTTTCTGTTACGCCGCTCGGTCACCTGTGCTGGGCTGTGGTATTCACGAGCTTTAGATAAAAAAGGAAACCATTTTAATCCAGTGCTTTAAGTTATCTACAATATCAATTATTAAGATAACCACAGTAGCTTTGATTTGCTATTTTTTCCGCTTTTTAGTTTTACTATATGTAAAGATATACTCAGAAGGCAGATGGTAACTTGAAAGCCAACAAAATAAGTTGCCCATATAACATTAAAGTTAGAGTTAGCTAATTAAGCAACAAGGCATGAGGGGGCGTGCATTTTGGTAAACTGTGGAATCTCTGTGGGGTCGCGAGGAGGGTTCCCCATGCCCATTCAGCGAAGAACGTCTCAGGCGTTGGGCAGATACACCCAAGACAGGTTGCCAATCCATCGCTAGGCACACTTACTCACACATACAGGCACATACAAACTCTAGGGGCAATTCAAAGCATTCAATTTACCTTGAATCCATGTTTTTAGACTGTGGGATGAAACTGGATAACCCAGAGGAAACCCACACAGACATGGATACATGGAAACTCGACCCAGATTAGGATTCGAACCAAGAATCCCCAGCGCTGAGAAACGAATTTGCTAATCAATAAGCCACCGTGCCAACCAATTACAAAAAAATTATGAATTTTTTTATGTTCAGCAGCTAAACATGTACAAGATACATCCAAGCAAAATCTCTGAACGATGTAATTTAATGGTGTCAAACTCGAATCATTTTTGCTGCCAATTAAAGTTTTACTTAAAATACTTTATTGCAGGATTTTTTTCATATTAGAACTTTTTTACATTTCATTTACATAAATAAAGATTCCTAATTCTTCCTCCACCTCTTCCTCTAAATTAGCATTCCTAATTTGGGGGTGATAAGATAGCTGACAGCTAGTTTCTGGAAATTTAATTAATTCAACATAGGCCATCATTTTTAGTGCTCACATTTCATTTAACATTTGGTCATTTAGCGGACGCTTTTATCCAAAGTAACTTACAAGTATCCCTCTTAATATTTGGGGTCAGAACACAGGGATACATACAGAATCCCTGGAGCAATGAGGGTTAAGGAGGTTAAGGACCATGCTCAAAGACCAACATTGGTAACTTCAGTGGTCCTGGGATTTGTACCCACAACCTTTGGATTGCTAGCCACTGAGCTACCTCACCCTCGGCATTTAATTTATCTTCATGTTTTTGGAATGTGGGAGAAAACCGGAGAACCCGGTGGAAACCCACGCAGACATGGGGAGGACGTGCAAACTCCAGCCAGATTGGGATTCGAACCGGGAATTCCCAGCGCTGAGAGGCGAATGTGCTAACCACTAAGCCACCGTGTCGCCCGGTTTAGAGAAATATTTAAGAAATAAGTTGATAATTGCAGATCAGCCTTCTTCCGAAATAGGTTTCGCCGGAATCTATAGAAAAATACAGAACTCTGTTTACGTGTTAAACACTCTGTTTAGGGCCCAGTGAGATGGAAGGGCACAGATCAATACATCCTATTATTTCTCAGTGGTGAAAAATGAGGGTGAGCTGTGATTACCGTGGCTTCATCGAACTAGCTTACGGAACCAAAAACTATTTATAATTCCTTTGTAAATCGACCCGTTGAAGTTCATTTGAACTTTTAAGTATGTTTAAAATGTGTATGTGTGTAACATTTCAAGTATTACTACGTAGGTCAAACAAGTCTGCCCTTTTGCTTTCAATCCATCTTTTTGTAATACTTTCCAACACGTTCAATTGGCTCTACTGATAGTGATTACAACTCACCGTGGTGCCAATTCTATACTCTCGTATCGTTCACCAGCGCTAAACGGTAGAACAATATTGTGCACACTATCCATAAGGTTCAGTTGGTCATCATTTTTAAGAAGCTGCTTAAAAAACCTCTCTTTCACAGACGCTTGCTATGAAAAAAAAAATTAAGTAAAAAAAATTAGGAAGCCAGATCGGGGAATGCACAGGTTTGATGATACTACTGACTTGCGCTGTTCGCGTCTGCGAAACGACTTAATGTAAATGTAACAATCAGTACTTATTCTTAATAAGATGTCTGAAAGGTCTATATAAAACCGGTAGTTCCGGTCCTTATATCTGATTGGCTGAGCCGCTTGTCCAGCCGTGACATTATTCACCATAACCCACACCTCTTAGCGTTTTACATTTGTATAATTGTGCGATGTTTTTCTGAAAATTTGGCCACTAGATGGCTGTATTGATAGTTAAAGAAACCGTCAATCTTTTTCTTGCGGTTAGGGTTCGTTGAAAAATAAAAACGGGTTGAATAATATCGTGAAAGGCAAGTTTATTAGCGATTTTGCTTTCAGTCAACGTATTTATAAATCAAACCTTGTTTTTTCATCATAGTATATT
>JAOUQT010000016.1:12682681-12697779 GCA_025769995.1 Xyliphius kryptos | reverse complement strand
CTAATGTGCCCTCCCTGGGTCTTAATCTCTTCAGAGGGGCGATTTTGTTTGAGGGCTGCAGGGCAGTCAGATAAGTATCTATTACAGCAAGTCCTTCTTATCCTCCCAACACCCCCATCAGAAAACGAGGCCCCAAAGCCACTTGCATGTTCAATCTCTCAGCCCTGTGATACCTCCAAGCTGCAAAAGCAAGTGCTGCGCATTTTAGTGGCTAAGCTGGAATTAAGGGCTCAGGCCTTATGGAGGACCAACAGGGCCCATATTTACTCCATCTGGGGAACTCAAAGCCAAGTTATTGAGGTGAATCAAAGGCAGTGTGAAAAGAAGAGAAAAAAGAGGCAGGTCTTTTTTGTGTCTCACCGATTAGCCGAAGGGAAGGTGGGAAGCCGCACAGAGACTGAAATGGGAGATCTGATAGAGTGTAATCTTGTTAGGATCATCTACAAGTTTGATGAAAACACTGAGATTGGCATTTATTATTTAAGTTTACAGGTTCTTATTGATGAAAAGAAAGAACCGCAAGACCAACTTTTGCCTGTGACATCAATTAATCTCTAAAAGGAGAATTATTCATACAGAAAACAGACACTGTCTAGTTATATTGTCACTTATTATGTTTGTGTTTGCAATCTTTACCAGCTTTGTTTTACTATTAGTCATTATTTATTTAATTAATTATTCTCAAATCAGGTTTTTATCCGAACTTGGTACACCTATGTTTGACCCAGTCATTAGACTGAAATGTGCCAAATAAAAAAGCCAATAAACACAAAGCACATAACCACATAAATTATGGATTTTCTGCAATTTATACACTGAATACTTCCTCCTACATATTTTTGACAGTGAATATCAATGTCCTTAGAACACTTTTGCCATTTATATCTATGCTCTCTTTCTGAATGCGTTTATTTGCCCGTCAGTTGCTTCCTTCTCACTTGTCTTTCACAAAAAACACTCAAACACATGATTACACAAAATATTTTTCATTTTGAAAAATCTGTATTGCAACATGAGCAATACAAAAAAGAAACACATTTACACTTACAGCATAAGGAAAAAAAGAATTTGTCCCTGTTTGGTATTTCTAATCACAATAAAATCTGTCTCGAGTGTCACTGGAATAACAGCTGACATTTCTTTATTATGCACAAATTAAAATGTGTAAAAGTAAATAGCATTTTTAAATATAGTCATTTTAAGATAAAAATATTAACCGGCAAGAATAAAAAAATAGACAAAAATATATATTTTAGAGGCATAAATCCACTGACACTAACATAAATATAGTTTCTGTGGTGCTGTATAGTGGTGATGAGAGTTCAGCGGGAGAATTTCCTGGGTCTGAAGGCAGGGACGTTCAGCTGATGAGAGACGCTCCTCTCCTCCGGTATGAGAGCCAGGTTTTCTGCAGAACCCCATTTCTTTCTTGAGTGAAAAAGGGATGTTAACTTCCTGTTGCGGCGCTCACTCACCTGCGCTGGGCTTTGGTACCCGGCATCTTCAGAGGAAAAAAATAACACAACTCATTTATGTCACAACCAGCAACGTATAGTAAGCTATGTGTAGTTCCCACAAAAAATATGTAGTCCTCCCATTATTCAGTGTGCAGTATTATTCTCCATAAGTCTGTATTTTTATATTTTGGACTTTTAACTTATTTCTTTCTTCCAGTAGTGACCATAGACTTTTACAGATTAAGCTATTTATGTTGATGTTTAAGTCACGTTGTCAATTTTTATTCTGTACATAAATGTATC
Source organism: Xyliphius kryptos (assembly GCA_025769995.1). NCBI lineage: Eukaryota > Metazoa > Chordata > Actinopteri > Siluriformes > Aspredinidae > Xyliphius > Xyliphius kryptos. The sequence goes on along the minus strand of JAOUQT010000016.1, from coordinate 12,696,019 downwards.
ATTTAAAATAAATTAAATAAAAAAAAATAAAGAACTAATGGCTAACAATGGTAGCCATAGGAACAGGAAGACACCGAATGGTTGTAAGGAATCAAACATATTTTGTATACCTACAGTATGTATCTATGTATATCTGTAAAAATGTAAATTATTTATACTATAACAGAACTGTTTATTTACTAATTAACACTACTACAGTGTTCTATTTGCAGTTGTATGGTTTTGCACTTGCCCATCCTGCATTTTTTGTACTGTCTATACACGTTATGTATCTTATAGTCATGCCAAGTCATGGTTGGCTGCACAGATGTATTCAGTGATACTGGACTCCCTCGGGGGAGTCAAACCCCGTTTACTAATCCTCCTGGCTTTGACCAGCAGCGCAATCTACCAATGAGCTATAAGTTCCATGTACTAATATAAGTTAGTTATGTTAGTTTTTATATTGTTTAGCATTGTTCTGTGTTGTCTTATGTAGCACCTTGGAGGAATCCTGGTGGACTGCTGTTTGCAAGCAGTTTTTATTCCTGGAGGAATGCAGTTTCGTTACCGTGAAATAAAACCTATTAGACTACATATAGGTAACTGCATATAGGTAACACGTTCAGGTGTATAGCAGTTACGTTTATATTCATTTCTTTTCTTACCAGCCTCTCTTTTTCATAGACCTCTTTCTTGAATACACCGAAAACCCTGAAAACATATATGTAACTACTATAACTACTTTATTATACTGTTAGAAACTACTGTTACTGTTACCTCTGAGTGATACAGTGCTGAGACTAGAGGTTCTTTTCACAATTAACCAATATGAAATCTCTTAATATACTGTATCATTACAGGATCAAATTTTGTTTGTGTAGCTTCCATCATATATGATCATAATATAACATACAAATGGCCTGCTGTTATATAAACCATTAGCACATTCTAATCAATCAGATTCAAGAATTTCTCAGTAGTGTTGAATAAATGTAACACACACAGGACAAGTGGTGTCTAGAGGCATCCCTACACTATAAATCCTATAAATACAATACATTAAAAAAAAAATCTGTATGCTTATCATTACTTACTTAGATCACTGCTCTCCTCTGCTTTTTGTATATGCAGGTAATGAGATGCAAAGTGACCGCTGTAGTCGCGCACATTTTCCTTAGCACCTAATAGGCAACGCAGAATATAATTGTAAGCATGTTATTATGATTATTATTAGTAGTAATAATATAATAATTGTTGGAGTAATAATAGTAGTAATAAAATAGTAGTAGTAGTAATAATAATAATATAGTCCATTCATCTTCTGCCTCTTATCCGAGGCCGGGTCGCACGACAGCAGTCTAGACATTGAATCCCAAACGTCCTTCTCCCCAGCCACCTCGGCCATCTCCTCGGGAAGAGCACTGAGGCTTTCCCAGGCCAGCCGAGAAACATAGTCCCTCCAGAAAATCTCCCTATGGAGGCATCCGAAAGAGATGCTCCAGCGACCTCAACTGACTCCTCTCAATGTGGAGAAGCAGCGGCTCTTCTCAGAACTCCTCCAGAGTGACTGAGTTTTTACCCCATCTATAAGGGAGCTCCCAGCCACCCTATGGAGGAAACTTATTTTGGCCACTTGTATCGCGATCTTATTCAAAGCTCATGACCATAGGTGAGAGTCGGGACGTAGATTGAAAGGTAAATCGAGAGCTTTGCCTTTTGGCTCAGCTCCTTCTTTACCACGGCAGACCAGTACAGCGACTGAATCACTGCAGACCCTGCTCCAATCTGCCTGTTGCTCCATCATTCCCTCACTCGTGAAGAAGATCCCGAGATACTTAAACTCCTGTAATATTATAGTATTAGTAATAATATAGTAGTAGTAGTAATAATATAATGGTTGTAGTAGTAATGTGGTAGTAGTAGTAGTAATAAAGTATTAGTAAAAATATAGTAGTAGTAGTAATAGTATTACAACCCTCTATTCCAATAAGGTTAGGACATTGTATAAAACATAAATAAAATTTTTCGATAAAGCCACATTGTCGTAACACATGCAGAATGTGGATTGTCATTGTCTTACTGAAATATTCAGGGATGTCCCCGAAAGGCATTGCTTGTATGGCAGCGCATGTTGCTCTTAAACCTGTATATACCTAACATTAACAGTGCCTTCACAGATGTTCAAGTTACACATGCCATGTGCAAAAACACACTCCCATACCATCAAGGATGCTGTCTTTTAAACTATGTTCTGATAAAAATCTTGTACAGTCCTTTTCTACTTTGGCCCGGAGAACACAACATACATGAGCAATCTGAAATATGGACTTGACCACAGGACACTTTTCCACATCCATGAACTCAGGCCCAGAGTGTTGTTGAAATATGGCTTTCTCCTGGCATGGTAGAGATTTACTTTCCATTTGATGGAATGTGGAAGTTTTAAAGAAGACGGAGTAAAAAACTGTGTTCACTGACAATGGTTTTTTAAGTGTTCCCGAGCCCATGTGGTAATATCCACAATATCAATTTTAATGCAGTGCAGCCTGAGAGATCAAAGAGACCGCTTACTTACAGAGATTTCTCCAGCTTCTTCAAATCTTTTGATGATATTATGGGCTGTAGATGCTGAAATCCCTATGAGATATATATATCTCAGATACATTGTTCTTAAACTGCTGGACTATTTGCTCACACACTTGTTTACAATGTAATAAACCTCAACCCAGCCTTTATGTATGCTCATGGCTCTCACCTGTTTCCAATTAACCGGTTCACCTTTGTAATGTTCCAAACAGGTGTTTTTTGAGCAATCCTCAACTGGAATGTGTTGCAGGCATTAAATTAAAGATGAGTAAATATTTGGAAAAAAACTGAATAGTTTTGTGCCTAAAATATCTTCTTCGTAGAGTATTACATTGACTATAGGTTGAAAAGGATTTGCATAATTGTGCATTTTGTTTTTATTTGCAGTATATTTTATACAATGTCCCAACTTATTGAAATAGTAATATAGCCTGTATGATTTAGTTGTAAGAGAGTTCTGTGTAAAACTCATTTCTTATGATCTACATGTAGTGGATGAATATTTACCTATTAAAAAATTATATTTAGTATTTCTTTACTACATTTACACCAAATTAAATCAGTCCATAAGTAACGCAACCGGAAACTGCATGTAATATAAGGCTTACCGTATGTTTGGATGAGCAGATTAAATATATGCATATGTCCATGTAGTGCAGCAATGTGTAAAGGTGTGTATCCCTGTAACCAGTAAAGTTTTAGTTTCATCTGAAATATGTATAATATATAACAAAAGTTGTATGTAATACAGAATAAAAACAAATGGACACTTACACCCTGGCACATCCCAAGCGACAACACCATCCAAGGCACATAAAACCAGAGAAAGATCAGAAAAAGATCCAAAGACAGGGAAATAGAGGGGAAAAAACAAGAGGGTGAGAGGACACAAATTAGGTAGGGTTACAGCAACAGACTCTAATGACAGCATGATAATTGCCTGGTAATTCAGTGAAATTGCTCCTCTCAGGGCCCAGCTATTGGAATATATGAGGACATTGTTTAGGGGAAGTGATTAACATGACACAGTTTGATTTATGAACATGCACTGTGAAGCAAAGCTTGCGTTCATTTGTACAGCTGGGATTTGGTGCTTTCTCCTCCAGAGCAGTTATGGCAGAACTTTGGAAAGCAGGCAGGCATGTGAGAAGTGCATCACTGAACCCATTTGAACAGAGGGAAAACCAAGGCACTTACATGCTGCAAAAAAGACAAAAAAAACATTTAATCGTTTAATTAATGAACTAAGCATACAATAATAACAGTTATGCTTTATACAGAGAAATAAATAAGGCTACCCACTGGACTATTGGTAACTTTATGCTGAAAAGAACTTACAGCTTTGGAATTGACGTCGGCCCCTGCGTCAGCCATTGTAGCAGCCATGTCTAATTTTCCATGCTTAGCAGCCCAATGCAGAGCGGTCTGAGAAACACAGATAGTACAAAATTGTACATATCACATCTAAAATGTTGTACATGGTCACAAGGTACAATTCTTTCTGTAGTAAAAGTTTTATAACTTACTAGAAAAATCTAGAATAATAATTACTAAGGTAACACTAATAAAATGAAGCTTACTGCTGAAAGTTAATAAGCTCTTTCTAATTACGGAAGTTCCAGAGCAAACATTTCTCTAACATTTTACCTATCTGTAGCCAGGAACCCATTTAACCTTTCAATTATTGACCCCCGCAGGGGTGGCATGGTGACATTGTGGTAATGCTGTTGCCTTACAGCAAGAGGTTCGATACCCGTGTGGGGTGACCTGGGAAATATCTGTGTGGAATTTGCATGCTCTCCTCGTGTTTGTGCGATTTTCCCAGGGTACTCGGGTTTTCTCCTGCATTTCAAAGACATGCATGCTAGGGTAACTGGTGTCTCTAAAGTGGCCCTTAGTGTGTAAATGTGTGGGACTGTGTGAATGTGCCCCTAATGAATTAGTTAGTACTTGCGCCCAGATTTGCCAAGTGGGCACTTGCTGGCGCATGAGCCCCTTGTGAATTAAGTGGAGGAAAATTTATGAATAACCCCCTATAGAAAAGATGTCATAAATATTCATATAAATTGTACGTGTATGTGTATCAGAGCCAGAGATGTGTTTGTTATTATGTGAAGTAACTTGTGATATTTATCTGAATAACAGTTCCTTACATTTCATTCTCTTTCCATAGTTAGGTTTCATTTAAAATTGTAGGAACAAGTCAGTACCCGTTCTTACCTTATAAGGCCTATATATACCTAATCTTGAGGACCGACACTGTAGACTCCTCTGATATTTTTGTGATAAACAATTTGTTACAGAAAGCTCCCCCACATCAAAGACTGTGAGTGACTCTTAGTGGGCTTTGTGAAATGATATTTTTATTTTTAATAATTTTAAATGTTATTGAATGATATTAGATAGTAATATGAGCTGTCACTAGAAACAATATTTCAAAATGTATACAAGTATATTTTGTACTAAAAAGAGTGAATTTAGTTATTATTATTAGAATTTAGTTTAGTAAGATTCATATTATAATGTTAAAAAAGCAATACTAATCTGACAAAAGATTACTCATAACTTATAGTTTCTTTATTTTAGTTAAGGTCACAGGTCCCATTCCTAGTAAGAATGATACAATTCCCAGACAATGTTAAATAAGCTTTAATACACAAGTTCCCCATTTGCTTTTTCTGCCCGCTCCAAACTCCACGGCTCCAAAATGCCAGAAAATGAACATCTCCGTGGGCTTCCCTCGATGCCTGAGGGAGGGGCCCAGCTGTGCAAAGAGAGGACGGGTTCCTGCCATCTAATAGCAGCCTAATTACAAAACAACAAACCAGTGTGCCCACTGCGGGGGAAGCTGGGCCCTGTCATCCAATGCAAGATTGATGATGTTGGTATGACCCTGTGATGGAGGACCCACCCAGGCATCAGCCCAATGACAAGCCTATCAAGAAGACACAGGTCCACCACACACAAACACAAGCTGAAGATACAATAATTGACAAGCTCAGAGAACAGAAAAGATAGATTCTACATGGACAAACATGATCTTTAAAAAACACTCATACTAAAATATCAGTATTATCAGTAATGACTTGCACATACACACTTTCAATGGTTAGCCAGGTTTGAAATGCGGGGCTCAGAATATGGTATCTTCCAACAGCGATCAAAGTCTTTTGGATCAGTACTTTGGATTTGTGTAAGTATCAGCTAACAACATGTTTTTTTTTCTCTTCTGTGATTTAGTTTTGCTTTTAAATAGTGTCTGCTAAAGGAATAACTCTTTATTAGCAGTGGGCAAAAATTGCCAAAACAGCTGGTGTTACTGATTTTTCTCATCTATATTCCACTGTATGTGTCCTGCCCAGTGGGATGACCCTCAGCCCCTCCTCTAGGCTTGGCCCTTGAGACAGATTGTGATAAATGGAGTCTGGCTCTTCTATCTACAGTCCTATTGTCCTCACTGCCACACTCTGAAGATGGATTGGTCATCTTCCCATTTGAGCGACAGGCTGACAGGTCTCTGGGGGCGGGCTGTGATGGACGATGACCAACAGGATGTCCTTACTGCTTAACTTCCTGTCTAGGCCCTACAGGGTGCCCCTCTGGCCAGAATGAGTAATACAATATCTGTGTCCTGTTCTAGGGGGACTATTAACAAAAGACACAAAGGGATTTACCTCCACACATTTTTACAATGTCTTTTAAAATCGAGTAAATAAGAAAATGATATACTTACAAACTGGAGGAAGGAAGATCCGGTCCAGGAAAACAGGGAGAAAGCATCGGATACAGGACATAAATAGAAAACGTATATACATAAAGAGAGAGATAGGCAGACAGAGAAAGATAACAGGAGAGGGTAAGGATTGGGTACAGGTGGTTTTTCATTCACACATTATCTTGCACTCGTTGACGTACAGATCCAGCTTGCAATGCTCAAAGGCAAAGAATGTTTACGCTGCATCAGGGATTGTAGCCGTTTACTTTTTGGGTCACCCTGTAAGAGGCCCAGCTGGAATTACACCCCACTCCACTCCAATGATGTGGAGCTTCAAACATGTGAAAGGTAAACAAAGATAACATGTGTATCAAGTTACGTGTCACCGCCGCAATAATGCATTCTTCAGCACAGGCTCAAGGCAATGCTTAACCACTTTAAATACAACAAGAAGTTAAGCCAAAGCAAAAGAGGAAGAAACAAACGGTAGGCGAATATATGAGTACCCCTCTCAAGCAATGGATAAGCTTTGATAAAACCATAAAAGGCACTTATCAACCTTAGAAAAATTATTGATATCAAAAGCTGCACTATGACAATTTTATAAAAGGTGCTAGGTTGTCTGGCATGACTTTACCAGATTGGCATGCAACTCCAGGCTGGCAAGCAGGGAAGGGAAGGCAGGGAGGGCATCAAAGCCACTGAGGTCAGATTTGCAATTGTTCCCCAATTAATCCTTGCCTGCGCTATTACTTTCAGATTATCTTTAAGTGGTTGAAGTCTTTGAGGTGGCACCTAATCTCCTCTGTACTTCAATGCTTGCTGTTGTATCTTGTCCGGGTGGGGAAGGGAGAGGCTTAGTGGCTCTTAGAAGGTGGTCCAAGCTAGGACACTGTGAGAACTGCGGGCCAGGGAGGGACAACAAACACTAGAGAAAAGCTCTTAAGTGCACATGCAAGGGAGGGAGAAGAGACAAATAAATGGATTTGAGCTTGTATTGAGGGTGCAGGAGCTAAAAAGCCATCTTTCATAATCCTTTTGATAGTAGGCCTTTGAAATGTAAGCCCAGGACCCCCCCCTTTTGTGTTTGTTCACTCTGCACTTGGGACAAGAGGAAAACTGTGTATTCTCACAAAGTTTGTCAGAAAAGTCGATACCAGGGCTCCGTAATCATGTAGAATTTAAATGTGCTACATGAGAATGCATTTGTGCATGTTGATTTGCATTTATCAAACAGAGAAAATAAAGATAAAATTTTAGTTACTCACCCCCTAGAATTGTAGCCAATAATAATATGAAATATAAGGGAGGAAAAGGAAACATTATTACAGTAGTTACATTTATAAATGCATAAGCCTAATACACCAAATGCTTAGGACAACAGGAACTTACCGAGGTAAAATCCTGGTTTGGGGCAAACATACAAACACACACATGAAGAAGAAATTAGTTGTAAATTTAAGCCTTTGATACATTAATATAAATCAATTTGATCTAAAGTGTAGGCTAGAGAGTTTACTTTTTTATTGGCCAGTGAAGCGTCCTGTTTGAGCAGCTGGATGAGCTGTGAGAGTCTGGCACATGCTGCCGAATAGATCCACTCTTTCTCAATAGGATCCAGCTGCAGTGAAAAACAATACAAGAACACAGTCAGGTAAAACATCTCCACTTAACAGGACTACACAAGGCTGCAACACAACCCACAAGGAGCCATGTGGAAGTGTTGCGTTTCATAGTTGTCACATTTGTCAGTGACAACTATAAAACGATTATAGATTATATAACTATCATATATTCTGATAATGTAAGGTATTCACAAATACATTTTGAACTTAGAGAATAAAAATAGATTTTAAATGCATATGATACACAAGAATGTGTTATATTTTTGCAGAAGTGGTCCTCTGCACTTTTGAGCACATGTGCTGGAGCAGTGAGAATATACCACAGCATGCGCGGAGCAGTAAAGGTTAGGTGCCTTCCCCTAGGGCACTTCAGGCGTATCAGCGCCTTTAATCGAATCGAACTAATTCCACATGCCTATGACTGCCAGAGCCAGGATTTCCAGCATAACAATATGATATTTTCACAATAAATGTCCATCCCTATTCTAATGAAGTCAATCTGATAAGGTTTAGGACAATTCATGCAGAAATATAGATGACAAATATTCAAGCACCATTAAACCCAGCAATAAAAAACAAGCAATCATACGAGACAAATGTTTTTTTATAAAGAAAAAAACATTACATAGATGTGAGCGGCAAAACTTGTGAGCAATTGTTTTCAGTAACTAAAAATTAATACATTAATTAATAATTAATTCATTAATAATTCTATTATTTTTTTTTATTCATCCTGGAGATTAATAAAGGCAAACCTTCTTGGCCCATACTTAGGTTGTAGTTGCGACAACTTTATGAATTTCTTTAGTAATAAAGTTAAAAATATAATGCACAAAATCCAATGCTGTAAATCTTAATCTAAATAATCCAAGTCAACTATATGTCAATATATATACTTTAGACCAGAGATTCATATTTTAATCCAGAGTTACAGAGTTAATTTCACTAGTTTCATCATCAAAATCTACAACATCTATATTAGATCCCATACCCACAACGTTTTTTAAAAATGTACTACCGGAAATAATCCAGCCTCTCATAAATATTATAAATTCCTCACTCAGTACTTCCTAAATCATTAAAATTAGCAGTTATCAAACCTTTGATTAAAAAACCTAATCTTGACCCCTGCCAGCTGTCAAATTATAGACCAATATCTACCCTCCCCTTCGTTTCCAAGATCCTAGAAAAGGTTGTAGTGCAGCAGTTATGGAATTAAAGGAACAGACCTTTCATGGTTCAGGTCTTATTTGACTAATTGTTATCAGTTTGTAGATGTAAATGGCCACTATTCTATGAGCAATAGGGTAAGATTTGGTGTCCCACAAGGTTTTGTCTTAGGCCTTTTACTATTTTCTATATACAGTATATATGCTACCTCTGGGTATTATTATTCACAAGCATAATATCAACATTCACTGTTATGCTGATAATACACAGTTATATGTGTCAGCCAATCCTTAGTAGAACCTGGAAATATGAGCACATTACCCCTGTCTTATCCACACTGCACTGGCTACCGGTCAATTTTCGTGGTGATTATTAAATACTTTTGCTTACTTACAAATCAGTTAACGGTCTCACACCACAGTACCTTAGTGAACTTCTAGTTTCTTATGATCCACTATGCCCACTTTGATCAAAAAGTGCAGGCTATTTTCTGATACCTCGTATTATGCGGGCTACAGCAGGGGGAAAGGTAATTCTCTTATCGAGCCACACATCTATGGAATAGTCTTTCAGTTAGCGTTAGGACTCAGACACAATCTCAGTCTTGGCTAAAAACATAATTATTTAGTCAAGCATATCCTTCATAGTCCCCTATAATTCCGGGCTCAGAGCTGGAGGGTTCATGGTCATAGAGTGTTTTGGTAAACTGTTATGTTTTGATGTTGTTGCCTGGCCACTCTCACGAAATCACTCCGATTTGTTGACGGTGTAGTGGCTGGCTGCTTTATGTCCCAGGGCTCCTTTCTCTGTACAACTTGTCTTTGAATTGTCCATTAGATAGTTGATCGTGTATAACTCTATTTATTCTCTTTCCTTTTCTTTATTTTCTCCCTTTTCTCTTTTCTATCCTCTCTCTCTTCTCCACTCTTTCGCATGAGCTTCACTAAATACAGCGAAGGAAACATGAGATGTTAGCGACCCTGCGCCCACCGGATTTCCTCCGACTGTCCATTTTCTTTATTATTATGCTAAATGTTATATATTATGGTTAGTTATGAAATCAAGTATATTCCATGTAAAGCTGCTTTGGGACATTGTCCATTGTTAAAAAGGCTTTATAAATAAAATTGAATTGAATTAAATTGAAATGAATTGAATGTTTCAGAAAAGCCAGATGAGAGACAATATTAATAAAGTTGAGGAATGTCCCTTAACTGATAAAACAAACTACTACTACTACTAATAATAATAATAATAATAATAATGATAATAATACGTTCAACTTATATAGCGCATTCCACAAACCCAAGGTCGCTTTACAATTAAAGAAAAGAGAGAGAAAAACAGCAACAGTGCAGAAAGTAGAGAGAAGGCTCGCAGAATCTGCATCAATAGGGGCAGAGTCAACCCACAACCTGTACAATGTCCTCCAAAATCAGGGAGTACCAGCTTGGTAACTAGTCCATGCCATATAATCGACCCACCATTGACGACCACGGGCCATATATATATATATATACAATGAGGTGGGCAGCTCAAATGAACACAGCGTACCCTAACCCAAAACCGGTAGTGAAAAAAGTACTTGATCTTGGACCACATAAGTATACATTTTGATTTTGAAGAAACTCTGGCTGGTAGCTTAGTTACTTCCTGTAAAGCAGTAAAATATGGAGAACATTAGCTCATACTGGGTCCCAGCTTAATTGCAGAACTGTTGACATTACCATCTCTACAATAGCAGATTTATTGTAGAACACAGTATCGTTTTTCGACAGTAAATAATTTCACATTTCTCTGTGAAATGTATTAATAATAAAGTGTAAAACATGAGACAATTGAAGCGATTTTGCAGCAGTAAATAATTTATACAATTACAAAATACACTATATTTTCAAAAGTGCTCACCCATTCAAAATTTTTGGAATCAAGTGTTCCAATCATTTTCATGGCCACAGGTGTATGAATGCTTCATTCCAAGGCATTTTGGACAATTATAACTTTGTAGGAACAATCTAAGGCTCGGCCCTTCCTCTTCCAACATGACTGTGCAACAGTGCACAAAACAAGGTCCATAATAACATGGATGACAGAGACTGGTGTGGATGAACTTGACTGGCCAGTCCTAACCTTAACCCGATAGAAACTCTTTGGGATGAATTAGAGCGGAGTCTGAGAGCTATGCCTTCTCATCCAACATGTGTGTGACCTCACATATGCGCTTCTGGAAGAATGGTCGAACATTTCCATAAACACACTCCTAAACCTTGTGGACAGCCTTTCCAGAAGTGTTGAAGCTGTTCTAGCTGCAAAGGGTGGACCGACGTCATATTGAACCTTATGGTTTAGCTAATATGTAAGTTATGGCAGGTGTGCGAATACTTTTGGAAATATAGTGTATGTGCAAAATTACAGGGTATGTGTGTGTATGTGTGGGGCTGTGTATGGAGCTTTGGCTAGGTCAGCTTACTTTACAATATTATCATATCAGGGCGGCACAGTGGTGCAGTGGGTTGCGCTGTCGCCTTACATGAACACAATGGGTGGGACACCCAGGGAAATTTCTGTGTGGAGTTTACATGTTCTCCCTGTGTTTGCGCAGGTGTTTCAGTTTCCTCCCCACATTCCAAATATATGTGTGTTAAGTTAATTGGTGTCTCTAAAGTGACCCTTAGTGTGTGACTGTATGGACCTTAGTGTGTGGACTGGCACCCTGTTTAGGGTGATTTCTTGCCGGATGATAACCAGCTGTCCTATGACCCTGTATGAATTACACAGAGAGATGGATTCATTCATTCATTTTCTATACCCCCTTAATTCTAGTTTTGGTTCTGAAAAGTTCTAAAAGTTAAATATTTGCTATTAACAAACATTGTTGTCAGATCTGGACTAGATCAATGAGAATCAAGCACATGCACTCTAAGTTCAAGAACTCATGCTGTTGTAATGGAATTGCCATGAAATAGTCATAGAGAACCTTGGAAAATATTTCAGGCAGGCTTTTGGACTGTGCGCTGATAACATGCTTTAGTCAGCAGGACTCAGTGTCTGTGATTTCCAAAAGAATTTCATTGACCACAGAACAGTTATTCATTTTCCTCAGTCCATTTTAAAAAGGGCTTTGGCCCAGAAAGGGGGTGGGGTCTAGATTGTGTTGACATATGACTTCTTCTTTGCACGATACAGGCTTAGCTTAATATATTGCACATTGAACTCAGATGACAGACAATAATTTCTGGAGATGTTCCTGAGCTCATAAATGTTTTTCTATGGATAAAACTATTCTTAAAACTGATTTGTGACAGTGTCCCATTGTAAACACACTCTGTAGAAATGAACACTGAATTGAACTGAAGTCTGTTTTTAATGCAGTTCTGCCTGCTCTGCATCCAATATTGACTATTAGCAATGTCCCTTTTTACAGATTTTCGGAAGCTTTTAATGTTATTATGTACCGCAGCTGGTTGGATATTCAGTGATTTCACAGATTTAAAAGTATTTTTTATTCTTCTACAAATTTCACACCCAGTTTTATCTTAAATTAGTGAATTATTTCAATCAACTCTGACTTTCTGTACTTCTTTTTTACACCTTATTTGCAATACCTCTATCTGTTCTTATTAGTAGCATTATTATGGTTATCCATACTATGTTGAGATGCATTGCTGCCAGGCTGATATTTTAAATGAAATTGTCAAATGCGGCACAATGGCACAGTGGATAGTAGATCCAGGGTTTGAGCCCCGGGTTGGGCGACTCAAGGAAATTTCTGTGTGGAATTTGCCCATTAGTCTGTGTGATTGTGTGTGCGTGCACCCTATGCTGGATTGGCACCCTGTCTAAGGTTGTTCCTGCCCTCACTACCAGAGTTGCCGGATGGGTACCGACTTCCCAGTGACCCTAAAACTAGGTTTAAGTGGGTATAGAAAATTAATGAATGAATAAATTAATGGTCAAACGTCTCATTTCATTGTGTTATTTACATTTTATACAACATCCCAACTTTTTTTATTTGGAATTTAGGTTGTTGTTAAAGCCGAAATTGTGAAGCAACATTCTTTTACGAGTTTGTGTTACAAGTAAAGATATGTTTTATATTCAAGAAATATTAGGTAGTGGACATGAAAAGTCGACTTTTCAGGGTAACTTTATCAGGTATTCTAGGAGTAATTATTGCGTGAACGTTAACCTCGTGCTGTTTGCGTCTCGGCGCCAGACAGACTTACTCCAGACAGTTAGCACTTGACTTTGATTCCAGGA
>JAOUQT010000016.1:12573711-12586353 GCA_025769995.1 Xyliphius kryptos | reverse complement strand
TGTCTGAAAAATAAATAAATATAATTGTAAATATAAAAAGGTAGCATTGCTCTCACTAGATTTGTACATAAAACTTGTTTATACACATTGTACATACATTTTGCCTTAAACTTCAACCTGCTAAATCTTCCTTAATTTCTATTGTTTTGTTAAATTAAAAAACATTTAATTTATGTACCTAGAAGTAAAAAAGAAAAGTGCTACCACATACCCGACTGCGAAGGTAGTCTGCTAGGTTTTTCCTTGTGAAGTTAGCCGCAGCTGCTGGACTGAGTTCATATCCTAGATAAAAAATTGCTTGAGGTTAGTTATAAAAAACAAAGGACAACAGGATACACAGACAGGTACCCTGTGATAAAAATTAGGCAATAATGTGATTTCATTGTCTTCTTATAATTAAGTATTTTAAATATAAGTGGTGGTGGACTAATTTACCTACTTTGAACTTGAAATTAAATCTCTAGATGCATGAGATACATGAGATTATTAGTGTTATTTAGAGCATGCTTCTGCAATAGAAAGACACTATGGTCCCCATATAAGATTAAGCAGTTTTAGTGCTATGAAATCTTGATTAGGAGCCTGTTTATTAATTCCTTCATTCATTATCTTCTGCTTAATCCTCTACGAGGGTCGCAGGAGGTTCTCCATGCCCATCCAGGGGAGAACGTCTTGGACGCTGGGCAAATACACCCAGGACAGGGCGCCAACCTATCGCTGGGCAGATTAGAAGCCTGTTAACACCGCAATTCTGAGTCTTTCTACACACAACACTGTGTGTTGTAAATGGTCTAAATCCATGCAAGTCTTTAGTTTGAGCCTTTACAGTAGCTGACACTGCATGTCAGATAGGGATGAAGTGCATCTATTTAGTGAGGTCTTTTAAAAAATGATTTTTTTGTTTATTTAGAATTGTAAATAAAAAATATATATTTGATAAATATGCAAAAATATTATCAGTCAAAATATTATGTTGTATTAGTTAGTACTGGCTTCATTCTTCAGGGTTATTTTTTTTACATTAAAAGAAAAAACTCAAAACACTTACCATTCCTCATTTTGTATAACTGCACATTTTTCTGTATGTACTCTGCAAACTGTACTGTGTCTCCAGCTTCTCCAACACACAGCAACAGGATTTTTTCACTCAGTTTAAACATCTTGTCATAATCTAAAATGAACAAGAACATTAATTAATGTAAAAAAAATATATATATATATTTTGCAGCATTTAGCAGGTACATTTAACCTCTAAAATAAAAACAACAGGCATGCCAAGTAACTAGAAGCAATCCATGACTAAACTGAGATTAAAAAAAAAAGATCAAAAACACAAATTTTGCTATAAAAATGTTTTCATTATTCAGATACTGTGAAACTTGTGAGAGTTGAAGACAAGATGAGTGACGTTTGAATTTCTAGACAATATACAATGTACAATGCAATATACTTGATACTGTATGGAGTTTTACCTTTATACATGATGAAGATCCTAAGCATTTACATATACCTACACATGAGTAATTTAAAAACAAGAATTTCAGTGTATTAAATCAGTCGATTAAAGACCCAGACATCAATATGAACTTTTTTAATAAAACAAATAAGGAGGTAGGAGTTGGTAGTGTTGGTCTATCAATCTGAAGACCGTGGGTTTAAACTCAGGTCCACTGAAGTTACCAATGTGGCTTCTCAAGCAAAGTTCATAACCCTCATTTTTTCCTGGCTGGAATCCTGTGTTCTGACCCCAACCAAGTTAAGATACTTGTAAGTTGCTTTAAATAAAAGCAGCTGCTAAAAGACCAAATGTAATGTAATGTCAGTGTAAATTCAAATGTGTTCATCAATTTTTTCTAAAAAATCTTTTATGCTGAAAATTCAAGGGGGTGAATATTTAAATAAACGCTGTATCTAACTTTTAATCAACAGTGTCTGTACAAAAAGAAATAAATCATTTCACAGGGAAAAAAAAACACTACACTGTCACAAATATAACGATATGTAAATATTCGTTTTTTATATATAACCTTAATCGTTTCTATATAAGCTTTTAAATTTGATCTGTGATCCTAATTAAAAACATTTTAATTATAAAACTTATTTTTATAATTTTTAGAAAGTAAAAAAAAATGTCCATTAAACCACCAAAACTAGCGGATGTTTTATGCAGTTGTGTTAAATTACTTTCACTTTCATGTTAACTTTTGCTAACTCATTCAAAGGCAGCTCGTTTACATAACGAAATCTACTGAGGGCATACGAAAAACAATCGGATTAACTTTATATTACCATAATGAACAAAATACCCAAATGCATTTGGCATGACTGAATAAATCAGACCGTGGCGCAGCATTAACTAGGTTTCAATGTAAAAGCAATCAGCTAGCCGCTAATACAGAACAACGTCATCAAAACTCAGGAACTAAAGTATGATTATTTTAACTGCTAAGTTACTGCTGAAACAATGAAAACTTTTTATCGTTGTAAAAAATAACTTGACGATAATCTCAGTTAAACCTTAATTAGACCAGTTTTATAGAAATAGTTAGCCGGTACAGCTAACGGAGCTAACAGGCTAATGCTACACAAACATCAAATCATACCGTGTTTCATCTGAATAATGCTGCTGGCAGCAACGTTATCTGACGCCACTAAAACATAATCTTGGCCTTGTATTCCGATCAAATACTCCATGTTTTAAAGATAAGATGGGTTATAGAGTACAGACGAGTCTGCACGGGATCAGCCAGAAATTACACAGCAAATGTTGAGCACACCGGCGCGCTCTACTGACGTCAAATTCAGCGACGCCTGACGACGTAGCGGTAATGTCACGTGGTCTAAGAAAAAAAAATATATATATATATAAATACCACTTGAAAAAACTAAGAGACCGCTGCAAAATTATCATTATCATTATTATTTTAATCTTTATATGTATATCGTTTAGTAAAATAAACATTGTTAATTTATTCTATAAAATTCTGACAACTTTAGATAGATAATAGTATTCAAGGAGGCTTTATTGTCATTTTCATCACATGTAGCATGTCACGAAAACGAAATTATGGCCCACGGACCCAGATTAACCCTTTAAACTTTTTTTTTAATTTAAACCTAAAAAAATCTTGTCTCTTGTCTTCAGCTCATCTGTGGTCAGTGCTGAAGACGCACAGTTACTAAATGAAAAGCTGGAGAAACTGAAGGCACAGAGGAGGTCATCCTACCACCGGCCTGAAAGAACAAGCCATTTTCAGCTGAGCATGCTTCAGGTATATGATGGATCACATTTCCAATCTGCTTGTTGCAGGTTTCTGTTTCAGTCATTGTAACTGCGTTTGTTCATTTTCATGCGTCGATGCCCTTTTAGGTGTCAAACACCGGCGACAACATGGTGGAGTGTCAGCTTGAAACCCATAGTAACAAGATGGTCACCTTCAAATTCGATATTGAGGGCGACTCCCCCGAAGAAATAGCAGACTACATGGTCAAATATACAGTCGACTACGTTCTAAACTTTACTCCATATAAATGAACCTGATGTTTGTTAACAGTTTTTATCTGTTATGTAAGACTTTTTGTTTTTACTTTTATGTTGCAGGTGGAAGAAGAATTTCTTTTAGAATCCGATAAAGAAACATTTGTTGTGGACCTGAAAGCTATAGTGCAGAATGCACAGGAGATTCTCAGCACACAGTCACAGGTCTGCATATGTTTATATTGACTTTAGACTGGTTTCCAGTGCAAATGTCTTTCAGTTTTATTATTAAAAAAAATCACATTGGCAAAATCTAAAAACCAGGTAGGATAGGGGCTATCATTCTTTCCCAGAGTCATCAATTGCAAGTTCCTCTGTGTTTACGAGCTGTTGCTCATGTAATGTAAAGGAGAGTTAATTACTAATTGGAGTAGAGCACTCAAGCAGACTTCAGTACGGATAAAGTTGCATGTTTGGCTGAAACAGTGTGATTTGTTAGAGGTGAGAACGTGTCGCCCCTTCTCTCCCTGAGCGCATGACCAATTTTACTCCCCCTGGACTCTCCTCACTCCCACTTGTGCTTTTTCACACCATCATCCCGGTATCTATTACAAAGACCCTTTTTTCCTTCATAGTAAAAGCATTTTATTTTATTATTATGGTATAATAAGAAGCCTTTAGTGTCATTGCACAGTGTACAGCGAAAATAATCAGCAATCCTTAAGATACTTATAGGTACAATCACTTAAATACATACATTAGATATGACCTAAAAATCAAAATAAAGCACACACACACATAACTTGAAAAGGGCTGTTGACCAGGAAAGTAATCTATTTTATTAATAGTGCAAATTATGTAACTACAGTGAGCATTGTGCTGTGGTGCATGTTCGGTTGTCGATTGTGTTATTTTCCGTTTACTCTATTAATTATTTATCATTTTTAAATCGGATCAATTTTGTGCCAGGCCTTTTAATGGTAATTTTATTATAAGCATGCCATAATGTCACAAATAGTGTAATTTCTGACAATAATGTTTTGGCATTATTTTGTCTTTTTTTTTTTAATTGCATTTTTTTTTTATTTTACGTCTTCAGTTTTTTTCTGTATGGTGGATTTTACCAGCAAAAGTCTTTTGATTTTATTATTTTTCCTTAAAATGACATTGGGAAAGTATGACAGCCTTTATACTACCTGATTTTTAGCTTTTACCCGAGTCATCAAATGCAAGGTCCTCTTTTTTCATGAGCTTTTTATTTAATCTTATTGGGATTTTTATTATTATTTATTTTAAACCTTTTTTAAAAAATTTTAAATTTTACGACTTTTGTTATTTGCTGTTTGGTCAATTTTTAAATTCATATTTTAAAATAGCTTCATTATTTTTCTTTATACCTACTGCCTTTATAGTTTACATTTAGCAGCCAGAAGACCCGTGTAAATATGGACTAACTGTAATGTATTTACTTCTGTGATTTACCATCTTATGCTTTTTTTAGACTGGATCTTTGGAACAGCTGCATGTCAGCACTCCGAGTTCATCTGGTGAATGTCTTTTTTTTTTCATCATTTGATTCGTAGTTAACTTATTGTAATTGTACTATTATATTTTTTTTTAACGTAGTGGACTCAGCTCCTCAGTCCTCTCCTGTGGGACGCTGGCGATTCTTCATCAACCAGACCATTCGACACCGTGACTCCCACTCAAACCGAGGGGCTTCCTCTCCACCAGCAGGGGAGGACCAAGAAGGGGATACTGGGAGAGGTATGCAAGTTTAACAGGTTGTGAGACTTTATATTAGAACATTTGTATTTAAATAAAATTATAACCGATTTGAGATCATTACTTTGGCTTCATTCTATACCCAAAATGTTTGAATTGGAAAAAAGTCATATTTAATGACGACATATTTTTTGTCTGTTTAGCTGATAATTATCTATAACTATTGAAAACCTGCTGTTTTGCTTTAGTATCAGTATTGTCTTAATTAAAAATGTCTTTTTCCTCATAATTTCTTCACCGTAGCTTCAGATCAAGAGGATTCACAGCAGTCAGACAGCCTCAAATATCAGTCATGTTCATCATTAATATCTAACATTCCTGCAACCACACTGACTGCAGCACCAACTTCCAGTGTTTTTGTTCCAGTCACTGCTAACTTGAGCTCCACCACGTCTACGTTATCAAATCCTACCGTATCCCAAGGACCACAATCAACACAAGATGTATCAGCTGCCACAGCAGTTTCTTTTCCTCAGACCCCAGGAACAAACCTTGTCTCTCACCCAAAGTCCGAGCCTATCCCCTCACATCCCACCAATCTGGGCACCAATTTGGGCCAGGGCTCCATAGATAGTACTGCCATAAAGCTGAGCATGCCTGAGGATCAGAAGCTAATCTATGGTTCCTCTGCTCAGAACTCGGCATCAAGCTGTACTTTAAGTCTTGATGATCAAATACTTCAACGGCAACAGTTACCGTCTGTGCCGACAATGTTAAGGCCAGAGGTGCTTCATCAAAACACCCAAGCTCACCAACTTACAGAGACCCAGCCACCAGTCCATTCCCACGATCAATCTCAAGTACAGCAGCTTGTGCTACAGCAGCAACAATTTCACCAGACGCCTCAACATGAAGAATTTCAAGGAACCCAACAATCCCAGGTTCATTTTTGTCATAAGACAACAGAGACTGGGATGCAGCCCTCTGCCCAAATTATAGCGCACGAGCAGGGTTCTCAGGCCTTTCAAGTTCAACAGCCTCCGACACAACAACCTGTTGTGCAACTAGCCCAGTACCAACAGGGAACGTCTGATGTTACACTGCAACCTCCAGGACAACCGACAGGCCATGTAGTTCTCAATCAGCAAGCCAGTATGGAGCAGATGCAGCAGCAGGCGATTTCAATGCAACAGTATATGTCGCAGGAGCTGGTACCTCCCCCAGTGATGGTGGCAGCAACGGCACAACAAAGTTTCCCAACCCAAGACCTTTCACTTCATAGAGCACAGGGACAGTCTTTGATCTCGCAGCAGGTTCCTCCTGAGCAGACCCAATCACAGCCAGTACTCCAGCAGGCACCTCAATCGATGGCCCTGGGTTTGCAGAAACAGCCATCTTTTCAGCAATCCGAATC
This sequence comes from Xyliphius kryptos, assembly GCA_025769995.1. Classification (NCBI taxonomy): domain Eukaryota; kingdom Metazoa; phylum Chordata; class Actinopteri; order Siluriformes; family Aspredinidae; genus Xyliphius; species Xyliphius kryptos. The sequence goes on along the minus strand of JAOUQT010000016.1, from coordinate 12,579,736 downwards.
TGAGATCTCCACCGGAGAAGATACGTCCAGCCATTCCGCTCCTTCACAGCCATTGTCTGACCCCCCTCTCCCTTCTCTCCCTCTCTCAGACACGGCTGTTCAAGCTCTTTCCCATATGCTCTCACCGTCCCCTGCCCAGCCTTCTTCTGTGGCTGAATCTGACAGTGAGGGGCCCCCAAAAATCGATTTTGTCGACAACCGCATTAAGACGCTAGATGAGAAATTAAGAAATCTGCTTTATCAGGAACACAGTAGCAGTGGAGCCACCAATTCCATTCATGCTCCTACTAACGCAATCTCCTCGACTGGTGCTTCTGCATTGGGCAGGGTAGACGAGTCATCGGAGTCCCACTCTCTGCCTTCTTCCACTGTCCCACCTCCTGCTGTCTCCTCCTCAGACACCTCCCCACACTCTTCTTCCTGCACCACATCGTCCACAACTCCCCGATCTTCTTCCACCTCTCCAGACAGAGAAAGAGGAAAAACAGCCGAAGGTGGAATTATTGAATCGGTTCCGGCCCCTTGTGCTGTGGAGCGCCAACCCACCTCCTTTTCTGATGCCTCTCCTTCATGCTCACTCTTGACGCCGCCGCAGGGCCCAATGCCTGGATCTCAACCTAATGAATCAGCAGTTTTTGTAAGTGTGCTCTGAGGAAAAATGGGCATGAGCCTGGTTTTCTATTGAAATCATTTAAAAAAAAAAAAAAAAAAACATTCTAAATAGTATCAATACACTGCCTGGCAAAAGAAATCAAGGTCACACACTTATAGCCATAGCATTGTGGCATCAAACTTATACCATCATAAAACATAAAATCTTAGCGGCCAAGATTTCTTGTGCTCACTGATCCACGAGTTGGGCTTGATGAATCCTGGCATTTCTTCTTATAGAGTATGCAGATGCCATTATGGTTTAAACCGTGCTGTTCAAATTGAAATTTGTAAGCTACTTGTCACCAGTGATCTAATTTTTGGCCAAGCGGTGTGTTTTAAATTGAATCAGTAGTTATACTTGATCATCATCTCCATATTTTATAGCGTTGAAAAATATTAATGACTTTCTTTTCCACTGTCCGTCCTGTTTGGCACCCAGGCTGCCCCATCCCCCTCTGACAGCCGAGCCCTAGGAGACGTCCTTCTGCCTCCCACATCATCAACCGAAGAGCAGCAGCAGCAGCAGCAAAATGCTGGAGGTGGATATTTTGGCCTAAACCTGACATGTCCTAGTATCAGAAATCCTGTTAGCAAGAAATCCTGGACTCGAAAATTCAAAAGCTGGGCGTGCAAACTGCGCCACTCTACCAGCTTGTTCAAGAAGCCCCGAGTCCAGCAAGGTAGCGTCTGCACAGAGCGCAACCAAGATCGAGTGAGGGGTCTGGGTGGGCTCGAATACAAGTCACTGTGTAGATAATCCTACTGATAACTCCTACCGTACTTAATAGGTTTTGTCGAATGTACCATTTTAATAACTGTTAATTATTAACCCTAATAGCATTTTAATAGTAATGTTGTCCCCGTGTCAGTCTGTACTGATGCTACTACATTTGACCTTAATATTAAGTACATTATATCAGAGTCATTAAGTTTGCCTACACGCTTTCAGTATATGTATTAGCTGTAGGTCTGCAGAGTTGCTGCAGTGTGCAGTTTCAAGTAGACTATGCTCCCAGTTTCACAGCTTAGTAGTCTGTGGAGATGATTTAAGGAGAAAGCAAAGCAACTTGAACCTGTTTAGTCCAAAGCTATTGTCAATGTTCCTGGATTAGCATCACATTTTGAGTTTATTTTTAGCTTTGTTTGTATTTAAGTTGCTGTTTGTGAACTTTACGTTGTAGCTTCTTTTCCTTTGTTTGCATGAGTTACCCAGCGGTAAGAACAGAAATAGAGAACAAAAATAGGCGAGGAGAAGAAAACAATGAAGCCAGCGCTGGATGCGAGTGTCAAGTCAATTGTTCAGCCCATTAACCAGGAACAGCCCACCCTGTCCGGCCCCTCACCTGCCTGCACAGTTGGGTTTTCATCATACAGGTGCCTGTGCTGCTTCGGATCAGCAGCACTCTGCCCAAGCTACAAATGAAGAAGGGCAAATATATAAAGTTTGCACTTGTGTATTTTATTTTGACTTTTTTTTAAACTCTTATTATTATTTTTAGTGAAAGTTCCATTCATTGCCACTTATGGAGCTTCGTGTTTTATTGGTAGCGAAACGACAGGTGCAAACTACAACCGCTTCTATTGGTCTTTATTTTAAATTCTCAGAGGTTATTTTTGTTCGATTGATTCACTGTTTTATCCAAAATGAAGCCAAAATCTGCATTTTTAGTCACGGTTTTGGTTTCTATAGCCGTAAGTTTAAAAAAAAAAAAAAAAAAGGTGTTACGGAATGGAATTGTATGAAATGTGTTTTGCAAATTGGGTTACGATGTTTTAATAGCACTTCAACTTTAGTGAACAATAACTTTCAGGTGTATATTAGGTTAGCAAACAAACCTTTTAAAATGACATAAGATTATTTAAATATTCTGCATCGGCCCTTTAAAAAATATATATATAAAACTTATATGCTGGGAAAACTAATTTATGTGATTAATTAGTCTATTTTTTACATAATTGGTGGATCATATTTTACAAATTTATTAATTAAATCTAATTACATTCATTCGTTTATTATCTTCCGCTTAATCCTTTACTAGGGTCGCGGTGGGGTTCCCCTGGCCCATCCAGGGGAGAACGTGGGCACTGGGCATATACACCCAGGAAGGGTGCCAATCTATCGCTGGGCATAATCACACTCACACGGGGCAATTTAGAGCATTTAATTAACCTTGAATCCATTTTTTTGGACTGTGGGAGGAAACCGGAGAACCCGGAGGAAACCCACACGGACATAGGGAGAACGTGGAAATTCCACCCAGATTGGGATTCGAACCAGGAATCCCCAGCGCTGCAAGACGAACGTGTTAACCACTAAGCCACCGTGCCGGCCAATATTATTACAGCGTTTGTATGATGTTCGTTTCTTCCTGGGTAGACTTTTTGGATTGATTTATTTTTGTGAAATCTGTTCTGCATGCCTTATTAGTTAATATTAATACAGGGTTCTCTTTATTTTTTTTATTATATTATTTTGCATGTGAGGATTTTATACATATGTTTGGACATCCCTGCTTTAATGATCAGTTTTTAATTCTTCAGCATTGTTGACACACTCGACCTGTGTGTGCTGTTTATAATGATATTGATCGAGCTTCATGGTGAAGGGTTTGTATGAGGTTGGTCACCAAGTCTTTCCTCTATAAGCCATAGTTTACAAATGATCCAGTCAGAGGGCAGTCAGTATCTCCAACGTACCCATCATGTCTTTGGAATGTGGGAGTAACCCAGAGAACCTGGAGAAAACCCACTCAGGCACAGGGAGGACATGCAGATGCCAAATAGAAAGTGCTTTTGTTTGCCACAAACTACTAGTTGCTGTATTGGTCATGGGTGACATTTTCCAAAAATATGTGACTGATAGAAAACAGTTAACTGATTAGGAAATTAATAGAACATTGAAGGAATTGTTGTTCATGTAAAGTGGTGGCTGTGTGTGTGTGGTAGCTCAGTGGTTAGGGTGTTGGGCGAGCAATCTAAGGGCTGTGGGTTCAAATCCCAGGTTCAATGACGTTACCTTGAGCAACCCTTAACCCTCATTGCTCCAAGGATTTTGTATGTAACCCTGTTTTCTGACCCCAATTATAGAAGTGGAGTTCTTGTAAGTCGCTTTGGGTAAAAGCTAAATGGCCGTAATGTAAATGTATTGGGCAACAAAATGGGGGGGGGGGCTTAGTCCTTTATATATAGATCATTTGACCAGGGATGTCCAAACTTTTCCATAACATTGGCATTTATTCAGATGATCCCAATTGGTGCTGCAATATCTACACAGCAGACATTGACTATAAATTTGGAATAGTCGCTCACCTCATAAAGCATATTTTTTACATGATGTACCACAGTTGTATGTCGTATAGTTGTTGCATCATGAAATCACATGCATGGCAGTTTGTGTATCACAGATCTCATTCTTTGTGTCAAGATCCTGTAACAGTTGTCCTGTGTTCATGTTTGTAATTTGTCCTAACGATTTCTTACTTTATGTTAAACTTCATCGTTTTATGTGTTTACTGGTAAACATTACTTATTTTTGTATCTGATTTTGGAAATCGGACTGTTCTCTCATTTGCTTCTGTTTCTCTTCTGGATAGAAGGGAATTGCAACAGTCAGAGAGTGACTGAGGAGAACGAGGTCGCCTTAAATACCCAGCTCAGTACTCGCAGAGGACGTTTTCAGGTCCAGCACCTCTCACATTCCTTCACACATAATTACATTTCTATGCTCTTCGCTTCCAGCTGCTCGTTTAGATTACATTTTCTTAATAGGACTGCAATTATTAGATAATGATTGATGTTAGAGGTCATTCAGACTCATAGTCTGAAATGCTTATGGATATATTTTCCTTCAGGTTACCACTGTGGTCCAGGCTGAGGAACCAGCTCCAATCATGGAACCTGAAGTGTGCAAGAATAGTGTTCCTAAGACAGTGGGGCGCTTCTCCATCACAAAGACTAAGGAAAAAGTGGAACCACTCACTTACAGCTCCCCAGTATCTCCAGAACTAGGAAAGGATAGGAGAAAGGTGAAAGGAAAACTAGGCGAAAAGGATGAAAGGGCAACGTCAATGGGAAGTCACAATCCATCACGAAGCCACACCCACTCTCCAACAGGAAGTAGTGATGATGAAAGTGAGGTGGAGGATGAGGAGCTGAAGAAGGAACTTCACAAGCTACGAGAGAAGTAATTTATTTTGATCCTTTTACACAAAGGCCACATGCACATTTATGTATGTACAGGTGCTGGTCAAACTTTTGACATAAGAGATAAGATGCGGTCAAAAAAAGATGTAAAAGCAATAGGGATAAGTGCACCCTGGAGAGGATTGTGAAACAAAGCCCATTCAAAAATGTTGGAGATTAAGAGAGTGGAGTTTAGCAAGACCCACCATGCACAGAGACAGGTTTTAGCCGTCACAATCCTTGTGTCCAGCTACTCTTGAACATCTGATGTATTTTGAATGTTCATGTTTTTTAATTTTGATGATTATAACTGACAGCTAAGGAAAATCCAAAATTCAGTATCCCGGAAAATTTGAATATTTGAATAAAGGTTCAATATTGAAGATACCGGTTGCCACAATCTGATTGGCTAATTAGCTCAAAACACCTACAAAGGCATTTACATGGTCTCTCAGTCTAGTTCTGTAGGCTATACAATCATAAGGAAGACTGCTGACTGACAGTTTAAGACCAAAAGATGACCAGTGACACCTTGCACAAGAAGTACAAGACAAAAAAATGTCATTGCTAAAGAGGCTGGCTGTTCACGGAGCTCTGTGTCCAAGCACATTAATAGAGAGGCGAAGAAAAGGGAAAGATGTAATCGAATTAAGTGTATAAGCAATAGGGATAAGCGCACCCTGAAGAGGATTGTGAAACAAAACTTATTCAAAAATGTGGGGAGAATCACAGAGTGGACGGCAGCAAGAACAACCCTGCACAGACGTATGCAAGATATGGTTTTCAGCTGCACATTCTTTGCATCAAGCCACTCTTGAACAAGCGTGTCTTTGTCTGGGATAAAGACAAAAAGGACCGGACTGCTGCTGAGTTCTGTTCTGTTTTCTGATGAAAGTATATTTAGCATTTCCTTTGGAACTCAAGGTCTCAGAGTCTGGAGGATGTGTAAAGTTTCCAGAGTCAGTGATGGTTTGGGTTGCCGTGTTTTCTGAGGTCCTAGGTCAACGCAACTGTCTACAAGGATGTTTTAGAGCACTTCGTGCTTCCTGCTCCAAATTTATGGAGATGCAGATTTCAACAGGACTTGGCACCACCGCTACCAGTACCTGGTTTAGTAAGTAAGTAAGTAAGTAATTATTTATTTATATAGCGCTTTTTACAACAGTGTGTCGTCACAAAGCAGCTTTAC
>JAOUQT010000016.1:12500446-12511128 GCA_025769995.1 Xyliphius kryptos | reverse complement strand
ATGTGCCAGCTGAGGAAACAGGATCAGGTGGCTGCTGGTTCCGATTAGATAGTCCTTATTAAGTCCTTGGAAGCCAGCAGCTGTAAGCGATAAAATAAGACAAATTGTTAAACATTAAACGAAACACCTAACACAGGCAGCAACAAATAGAAACAGTAACATTCACATTCAAAACATTCAACAAATGAACACACACTGGAATCCACTTCAAACACAGCTATATTAAATTAGGAAATGGAATTTAGCCACACGTCATTTTGGATGCCTGCGTCCCGGATCCATGCCAGACACTCACAGACAGATAAACACAGCAAGCCACAGCCCCAGTGCATCGCCAGGGAGGATTTTAATACCAGTCAAGCCGCTACTACTAAATAATGGCAGTGCCGTGACAAAAAAGGCCAAGGACAAAAGAATACACAAAAACACAGTCAGTGAGGGACCAAGGCAAGGAACGTGGCACGTGAGGAGACGGGATAATGGGGCTGCCAGCCGCTGTAAACAAACAAAAAAAACACATTCAATAAAAAAGACGCTGAACGTATGAATGGGCAGCCACAAACATAAAAACACATACATTCACACATAAAAACCATGATTGTGCCCCGAATCAGGTGGGATTCAGGTGTGGTTCAACAACAGCGAATGTCACTTGAAAGTGAAAGTGAAAGTGTTACATTTGCCACTATGCTTGCACACATTGGAATTTGTCCTTTGCATTTAACCCATCTGTGCAGTGAAACATACACAAATACATACAAAGGTGAAGTGAATACAAATGCCCGGAGCAGTGAGCAGCCTGCACAGCACCCTGGGAGCAATTGGGTATTTGGTGCCTTGCCCAAGGGCACTTCAGTCGTGATTGGGAATCATATCAGGGACAAGCTAGATTGTGACTCATGCCAAAGAGAAAAGTGTGACTTTAATTACAAAATCTCAAATGACTTCCCTCCTTGTTTACTCTGTGTTGTTGCTGTTACCATGAGAATGCCATGGTTATAAGGACTTGTGACTCTTATGGACAAAAAAAAATATTTGATACTTCTACATTCATGTGTTGTTTTTTATATTCATGTGATCACAAGCTTAGTTTGAATAAACAAAGACTGAGTTTATGAATTTTTCATTATGTTTGTCCAGCATAAACGTTGCATTCTACTGTTATGTGTGTGTGTTTTAGGTAATTGTACATGAGGTCCCTGGCCAAGAATTGGAAGTAGAGGTATTTGATAAAGATCCTGATCAGGACGATTTCTTAGGGAGGTAGGACAATATTTTGTTATTAAATTATCTTGCTCCACCCCATAATAGTCGCTGACTTGCTCATCCCCAAACTCTTTTCTCTTCTGTTCTTTTTTGTTTCACAGGATGAAGCTAGACTTGGGTATTGTGAAGAGAGCACGGGTTCTGGACCAGGTTTGAACTATTTTTAATTATTTATATCATTTTAATCCTGTTCTATGAAACACTTTGTTCTCCTTTTTTGTTTCTTTCCTGTTTTTAACTTCGACTGTTTTGCAAAAAAATCCATGACTCACTCTTCCTTCAATTTAGTCTTCAGTGGGTTAGTCTGCATTTGTCACCCTCCACTCCCCTTCTCTCATTCTAAATGGTTTAGTGTGCTATTTTATTTATTATAGTGGTTCAGTCTGAATGATGCACCAAGTGGGAAGGTTCATCTCAAGCTGGAGTGGCTTTCCCTTCTGCCCTCTGCAGAGCACCTTACTGAGGTCAGAGTTGAAATCTATTATTTAGTAAGAGACTCAGATTCTGATCTATTGACACATTAAATATTATTTATAGACAGTTTACAACCAGTGAGTTTGCCAAGAAATTGTTTTATTTTGCAGGTCCTCCAGAGGAACCAAAACGTTACATTCAGTAAGACTGCTGATCCTCCCTCTGCTGCCATCTTGACAGTGTATCTGGATCGGGCCCAGGATCTTCCTGTAATATGTTGAAATTGTTTTCCCTATGTGCTATGAATATGCACAGTATCTGGTATATGTGGATAAGCTGTGGTTGTATTTTTTTATACAGATGAAGAAAGGCAACAAGTTTGCTAGTCCTTTGGTGCAGCTTTCTGTTCAGGATAGCACTAAAGAGAGTAGGGTAAGTCTACCTTCTGTTAAACAGCCCCATATAGACTGTAAATACTAAATATTTCATTTAGAATAACTGTAGATAATATGTTCTAAACACAGTGTATAGCTTTGCCACCTCACATTAAGAAGGAGCCGGGTTTGATCAGGAAATGTCTGTGTGGAGATTACATTTTCTCCCTGTGTTTGAACAATTTTCCTCCGGGTGCTCCATTTTTCTCCTGCCTTCTCATGCATGCTAGGTTGATTGGTATCGCTAACGTGGCTTTAGTTGTGTAATTGTGTATGCCCTATGATGGATTGCTGCTCTGTCTAGGGTTGTTCCTGCCCTTGTGCCCAGAATCCACTCCTTGTGGATTTAGTGAAAGAAAATTAATGAATATATGTTTTAAACAAAGGTGACACGGTGGCGCAGTGGATAGTGCTGTAACCTCACTGCAAGTTTTCTCCCATCCTCCAAAGACATGCATGCTAGGTTAATTGGTGTCTCTAGTGTGTGAATGTGTGTGTGACTATATGTGTATCCTACTATGGATTGACACCCTGCCTAGATTTATTCCTAAAAAAATGAATGATTGTTCTAAACAAATACACATATTTCATAGTTATCAGGGTCATATTTTAACAAGAACAACAAGAAACCCACATGTGTCGGCATTCTAACCCTATAGTACACACTCTCCTTTTTTCTTTTCAGACTTTATATGGCACCAACAACCCAGTGTGGGAGGAAGCCTTTACCTTTTTTATCCAAGACCCTCGTAACCAGGACCTTGACATTCAGGCAAGTCTCACTGCTATCTGATAATAACTTAGAAGCTTATGGCACAGCAGCCCACACCGCTTACGCAGACCAGTTGAAAAAATGTTTTGGTGCTATATACTGTGTGTTATGTCTTTTGAAGTTGTAAGAATAGATGTGAATTTCTTTTACCTTGTACACAGTACAGCCAGCCTAACGCCATTAAAGAATTAGCCTCCAGTTTGCATGATGCAAATTGCAAAATGCAAAATTTTGGACCTTTTTTAAGTCATACAGCATACAGCCAACTGAAATTGACTTAAGTGCTACTGTATATGTCATGAACTTATTACAAATTTGATTCCAAAAAAGTTGGGACAAAGTACAAACTGTAAATAAATATGGAATGCAATAATTTTCAAATGTCAAAAACTGATATTGTAAACACAATAAAACATAAGGATTCGAGGCCCGGGTAAGGCGACTTTTTCTCCAGGTACTCCGGTTTCCTCTCCCATTCCAAAGACATGCATGATAGGTTAATTTGTGTCTCTATATTGCTTTTTAGTGTGTGAATGTGTTTGTGATTGTTTGTGTGTGCACCCTATGTTGCTCCTGCTCTTGTCCCAGAGTTGCCAGATGGGCACTGGCTTTCCTGTGACCCCAGAACTGGGTAAAAATGCAAAGATTTTAAACACACAGTGCATAATATCTTTAAAAGATTCAGAGAATCTGGAAGAATCTCTGTGCGTAAGGGTCAAGGGCGGAAAACCATACTGGGTGGTATTTAGATGGGCCCTTAGACGGCACTACATCACATACAGGCATGCTTCTGTATTGGAAATCACAAAATGGGCTCAGGAATATTTACAGAGAATGTTAATCTGTGAACACAAATCACCGTGCCATCCACAATTGCCAGCTAAAACTTTGTAGTTTAAAGAAGATGCCATATCTGAACAATATCCAGAAGCTTCTCTGGGCCAAGACTCATTTAAAACGGACTGGGGCAAAGTGGAAAACTGTTCTGCTACTGTTCTTAATGGAACCGGAAGTGTATGTTGTGAATATAACATTTAACTGTCATTCAGCTAAGTGTATTAGTCAGGAAGTGTGCAAAGAGTTCTTATATTTACTCTAATGGTTCAGTGGAAGTTTCACTTCCTTGTGTAAAATGTTCATCATCGAAGGCTTTGTGACATCATCGGCTTACACACCGATACAGAAGTATACGTTATCTCTCCCTGTGTGCATTTAAAGAGCCATGTGTTCTTAGTATAAATATTGTATTTGTGTGTTTCCTGTGTTTAGTTCATCTGCTCTTTCCCCCTCAGGTCAAAGATGATGACAGGTCTCTGTCTTTGGGCAATCTGTCTATTCCTCTGTCTCGCCTGCTTTCTGCTTCTGAACTCAGCATGGACCAGTGGTTCCAGCTGGAGAACTCAGGCTCTGCGAGTCGCATATATATGAACATCATCCTAAGGGTGAGATTAGGATTTCAATGAACAAACATTTTTGTAATCGCTCTATATGCACTCTAGAATAAGCCACTGTTTAGACATCTATAATTTAAATACATACTATTTATACATATTTCAGGTACTTTATGTTAATGAATCAGCTATTTCCTCCACACCTGTGTCCCCATTTCCCTCCGATCCATTCTTTGGAGGAGACGAGGAAGGAATTACATCAGATGTGACTTCAGGAGGGACCATGGCTTTACCCCCACGTCCACAGCACACCAGCCCAGATGCGAGTTTTGCCTCTGAGGTGACCACCACAACAAAACTGAATATTTGTATGTCATGGATCATCTCCAACACACACTCCAGATTCTAAACCCACTACATGTAGAGGGCACTAAATAAGGTACATAATCTTTTTGTAGTGCACCAGCCTAGGGAACATGTTGCAATTTATAACACAACCAAGGACAACTGTATGCGTGCAGTAGTTGACAATCGGATCATCCTGCATAAAAACTATCAGACGAGAAAAAATGATGGTAGCTTGCAAAAGGATTGCATATTGTTTGCAATGGCTTTGGAGGTGAGCGCTATCAGAATTTTTGTTCTCCTTTAAAACCAGTGATGGTGGGGAATGTCTGCAGTCGAATAAAATGTTGTTGGCCGATATGATAAAGGCTTTACACTATGTTACATTGTACAGTGTAATTTCTTTTTGGAGTGCTCATCCAAAATAGGGCAGAGGTTAGATGACTTGCCGTATCTGACAATAATACAGATATAGTGTCTTAAAGAATACCCAATGACCTTTCACATCAAGAAATAATTACACAAACCAAATCACAATGAGAAGACAGATGAATTATTATGTGGAAGAGAAAGAACAGAGCAAAGGGAAAATGGAAGAAAGTTCCGTAGAGCTGGGGTAGTCATGCTAAATGATTTGCCACCCAAAGAGGATAATGTAAATTTAGGGACGGCCAGCAGACCAGCATTAGTGTGTAGCAACCTACACTAGTGTTCAAAATAATATCAGTCTACTATTACTAACAGATGAATCAGTGTTTTTATTATAAATTATTTTACCACATTAAAAAACAATTTACCAGTTGTTGCAGTAGATTTTTAGAAAACGAACAGACTCTGTATTCATTCTATTCATGTTCTGGAATATGTGTTTTTAAAAATAATTTATTGAAAGGGGTGACTTCAAAATAATAGCAATGTGGAGTTCAATTAGTAAGGTCAATCATTCTGTGAAGTAACAGGTGTGAATCAAGTCAGGATAATCAAAGACAGTCTCAAGTTACCTGTGAGTACTGCGACAGTTAGAAGACGTCTATGTGAGGCTAATCTAGCAACAAGTCTCCACAAAGTCCCTCTGTTAAAAAATAAACAGAATATAATTTAACCAAAGAACACATCAACTGGAATAAAGAGACATGGAGAAACATTTTGTGAAACGATGAAAGTAAAATTGTTCTTTTTGGGTCCAAGGGCCACAGACAGTTTGTCAGATGACACTCAAACTCAATTCAAACCACAGTACAATGTGAAGACAGATGATACAAGCATCTTGATATGGGCATGTTTCTCTTACTATGGTGCCGGGACATTTACCACATACTAGGGATCTTGGACTATTTTTATATTTCATAATACTTGAAGAAGTCATGTTGCCATACGCTGAAAAGGAAATGCCCTTGAAATGGGTATTTCAAAAAGACAATGACCCAAAAAACACCAGTAAACGAGCAAAATCTTGCTTCCAGTGGACCAAAACAATCCATAGACCTTTGCCATAGACCTTTGCACCCAGAGTTTTTTGGTGGGCACCGGTTTTCCCGTGACCCTTAAACTAGGATTAAGCAGGTATAGAAAATGAATGAATATATATATTGTGTTAGTGATTGACATGAATAAAAAAATCATAATAAGAACATAAATATTTTGAATTTGTAAAGATAAATACAGAAGCTTCTATTATTTTGAAAAGCACAATTTTTATTTTTTGTTATTTTTCGTAAAGCAATTAAACATTATATACATTTCATGTTTTGATCTTGAAAATGCATCCCAATGAAAATCCCAATGCATAGAAATAAACACTAGTATAAATATTTTGTGCTTAACTTATTATTTTGAACACATGCAGGGGAGTGTAGGGGGACAGCCGGTGGGAGAGATTAACTGGGGTCAGGCCTTGAAGGACTTTAAAAGTGAGAAGGGCAGGGATATATATTTTACAAGAAAACAGACCACAAAATACACAAAAAATGGCTCACTTGACTGTGGCATGTGAGAGAAAAGGATCAAGGGGGCTGCTGGTTTTAATGCAGTCAATGTCCCTGGAAACCGGCAGCTATAAAACAAAAAACAAAAAAAGTCGAATAATAAATGCTAAACAGGCAGCCAAACACATACACACAAAAGCAGTAACACACAGCACAAACACACACAAAATGTATCACTTTCACACACACTCCCACTGAATGCAGTTTACAGTTGATCACACATTACTCCACTGCCCTGTACTCTCTACTGGCTCCCTGTAGATTTAGCACCTCTCCCACTTCTGTCGTCTAGCACTGCTCAGCTGTTCCACCCATTTATTAGAGGAAAAGGAAGGCACGCTTCTAGACTCTTCGCTGTTATGGCTCCTAAATGGTGGAGTGAACTTCCCCTTAATGTTCGAACGACAGAGTCAGTAGATATCTTCAACCTCTGTTTGAAGACCCGCCTATTCTGCACTTACCTCAACTGAACCCATTTTTTCCTATACCCCAACAGTTTGTTGAGGATATTCTTGCTGGTTTCCTGTCTAATCAGAAAGATTGTGTTTACTGATATTATCTTAAAGAACTTTTGTAAGTCGCTCTGGACAAGGGCGTCTGCTAAATACTACAAATGTAAATGTAAATTTAAATGAATGCCATTCACAGGGGTGTGCGTTTCCGGGTGGCCACGCCCTCTAGACACACACTGCACACAGACACACACAGCGACACACAGACAGACGAGTAGACATACATTCACAGACAGACATGGTAAGTGACAGCCCCTAGCTCTGGCTAGTCTGCATTTTGTTTATTCATCTATACTTTTGCCTGGTTATGCACACTTTTTCTCTTCTTCACTCCCTCTGTTTACATTCCTCTCTTCTTATAGCAACTAGTAGTTGTTTGCAGTGTGTCATCATTCAGGATTTTGAAGTTGTTTATTCTAAAGTTAACTCTTGCTTAGAGCTGTTATAACATTATGATTGCATTCAATATACCTGACTATCCTTTATTTTCAGGGTGTTCTGAGGATCCATCTGAAGGAGGCTCGGGCTCTCATAGCTAAAGACACCTTCATGGGCGGAATGGTAAAGGGTAAAAGTGATCCGTATGTAAAGATCCGTGTGGGAGGGATGACATTCAAAAGCCGTGTCATAAATGAGAACCTCAACCCAGTCTGGAATGAGCTTTACGAGGTACGACAACAACGCTATAAGTTAACCTTAAACACAGAAGAAATTTCAGAAAACATTTGTTGGTACATACAAGTATTTCAACATTGAGATCAGTTTGAAATGTTGACAGACTAGGGATGAGTATATTGTCTACAGATTATGCCCAAGTTTAGCCCGGGTTCGCTGGTTTCCTCGCACAGTCTAAAAACGTTAGGTTAACTGGAAATTCTAAATTGTCTTTGACTTGTGTATAGATATATGTCTTTGTATGATGAGTATGAACTTGTACCTTTCATTGAAATGACCATTGATGCTTAAGATGATGTTAATCAATAAACAATATTTATTTATTTATTGTCATCTTCAGCACCAGTGGCCATTTTAATTACACGAACAAGGTCATACTCATACACAGGTTTTATCTTATACACAAAGTCACATATATATGCACAAGTCAATAACAATATAGCATGTTTTCAATTTATCTAGCGTGCATGTCTTTGGACTGCGAAGAAACTGGAGCACGGAGAGTAAACACACATGAAAACAGAGAAAACATGCAAACTACAAACAGAGATTTCCGAGGTTTCCCCACCCAGGGATTGAACACGGGTACTCCTTGCTGAGAGGCTACACAATTGCTCTTTTAGTCTGTAGATCATTTGATAACTGGTAATTTTACCACAGTTGAGTTCTGTCCTTTGGGTTTTACTTGATCTGTGCTTTGCATCTTCAGTGCAGGAAGCTCTATAAGCTATGCTCAGAAGTTTGTCTTTACTTCCAATACAGGTTATTCTTACATCACTCCCAGGCCAAGAAGTGCAGTTTGAGCTGTTTGACAAAGACATGGATGAGGATGACTTTCTTGGCAGGTAGTCAAATTCTTCTATTATCTTCTTTCTTCAGAATGGAGATCACTGCTGTAGATCACTGCTGTGTTTATTCTCTGTTACTTGTATTTGCATCTACTGGAATTATAGTATAGAGTAATAATCTATAAAAATCTATACATTTTACATACTATATGTTATAGTTGCTGTTCTACCTATAGGTACTTCCAATTCTTACAGTGATTTTGCTTGTTGGCAGGTTTAAGCTGAGTCTAAGTGACATCATTAGCACCCAGTTTACTGATCAGGTGAGAGTTAACACTTAATATGTATGTCAACAGAAGGGTCAAGCTTACACATGACCAGTGGAGGAACTGGACATACATGTGACCTGATGCCATTGCGCAAATATGCACACCTAGGTCAAGCTTTATAAAACATCATTACTAAAATTTTATGAACACAGGTACGCTTAACTAATAGCGAAAAGGCAATAGGGTCTTGACCCGAGGTAATCTGCGGCAGGGAAATTGGTAGATGATGGGGAGAACTTTTCTCTCTCCCTTTCTCTCATTTCACTCCTCCTCTTCTTCCCACACCACATTTTCTGTGCTGCTCGAGTTCTTCAGAAGTGCTGATTCCAATAGTGTTTTAGTATTATTGTTAGTACAAACCCATTCTAAAAACATTGGGACAAAGTACAAATGACAGCAACACCTCAAAAAAGTTGGGATGAGGCAATAAGAGACTGTAAAAGTTAAAGGTACAAACAATTGCAACTAATTAGGTCAATTGACAAATTAACATGACTGGTTATAAAAAGAGCATCTTGGAGTGGCAGTGTGGCAGTGGCAGAAGTAAAGATGGGAAAATGATCACCAGTCCCCCTAATTCTGCGCTGAGAAATAGTGGAGCGATATTAGAAAGGAGTTCGACAGTGTAAAATTGCAAAGAGTTTGAACATATCATCATCTACAGTGCATAGTATCATCAAAAGATTCAGACAATCTGCAAGAATCTCTGTGCATAAGAGTCAAGGCTGGAAAACCATACTGGGTGTCCATGATCTTCGGGCCCTTAGATACAGGCATGGCACATACAGGCATGCTTCTTTATTGGAAATCACAAAATAGGCTCAGGAATATTTTTAGAGAACGTTGAACAATATCCAGAAGAGCAGACATCTTCTCTGGGCCAAGGCTCATTTAAAATGGACTGTGGCAAAGTGGAAAACTTTCTGTGGTCAGATGAATCAAAATGTGAAGTTCTTTATGAAAATCAGGAACGCTGTGTAATTCTGACTAAAGAGGAGAAGGACGACCCTAAGTTATCAGCTCTCAGTCCAGACGCCTGCATCTCTGATGGTATGGGGTTGCATTAGTGTGTGTAGCATGAGTAGCTTACACACCATCAATGCTGAAAGGTATATGCAGGTTTGAGAGCAACATATGTTCCCATCCAGATGACGTCTCTTTCAGGGAAGACATCGCATTTTCAACATGACAATGCCAAACCACATACTGCATCAATTACAGCATCATGGCTGCTTAGAAGGGTCTGTGTACTGATCTTTTACCTATAGAAAACATTTGACACATCATAAAACAGAAGATACAACCCAAGACAACTTAGCAATTAGAATCCTAAATTAGACAAGAATGGGTTAACATTCCTATCCCTTAACTTAAGCAACTTGTCTCCTCAGTCCCCAGACTTTTACAGACTTTTGTAAAGAGAAAATGAGATATCTCACAGTGGTAAACTGGTCACGAAAATCACCTCATTTTTCTCTTTAAATTATGTATTTTCTCAGTTTTAACATTTGATACAGTGGATATAAAAGGTCTACACACCCCTGTCCAAATGCCAGTAAGACAAACATTTTTACAACTTTGTCCACCTTTACTGTGACCTATAACCTGTACAATGCAATTGAAAAACAAACGGAAACCTTTAAAGCAAAACCTTTAAAATAACCTGTTTGCATAAATATGCGCACTCTTAAACTAATACTAAGCACCTTTGGCTTTTATTACAGCACTCAGTATTTTTGTCTAATATTTGTCTAAAATATTTGTCTTGCTG
>JAOUQT010000016.1:12483042-12500346 GCA_025769995.1 Xyliphius kryptos | reverse complement strand
CAGCATACCAAGACATTTTGGACATTTCCATGCTCCCAACATTATGGTAACAGTTTGGAGCTGGCCTCTTCATCTTCCAGCATGACTTTGCACCAGTGCACAAATTAAAGTCCATAAAGACATGGATGACAGAGTCTTGTGTGGAGGAATGTGACTTGAGTCCTAACCTTAACTCGATAGAACATCTCTGAGATGAAATAGAACAGAGACTGTGAGCCAGGCCTACTCGTGTGACCTCACAAATGCACTCCTGGAGTGGTCAAAAATCACACTTTTAAAACTTGTGGACAGCCTTTCTAGGAGTGTTGAAGCTGTTCTAGTCACAAAGGGTGGACAGACTTCATATTGAACCCTAGCTCATATGTCATGTTCTTGTACCTGTGTATTCTAGTGGTACGACCTGAATGATGTGAAATCTGGACAGGTTCATCTGATGTTGGAATGGGTGCCTAGAGTATCAGATCCAAGCAGAGTTGAACAGGTAAACCCGAAATATTTTCTTAATGAAACACATTATCGTCAACGGTTTCTCTAGGTTGCTCTGTATAATGAATCTTATAAGATTGCTCTTATAAACAAAACATTGTGATACCATTTAATCTCTTTGCATGTTAGATTGTGTGCTACCAGTCTCAGCATTCGTACAAGAATAAAACAGTGCCAGCTGCAGCCATCCTCTTCGTGTATGTAGAGCGAGCCCATGGTCTGCCTGTGAGTCTTATTCTTATTCTATACTCAAATTTCTTAATTAATTACTTACTTACTTCTCGACTTTGTGATACACGGCTGAAAAATTTGATTTCTTTAACAATTTCATTTTTCTGAATATGTTTTTTACAAGATTTTGGAGTGTGTTTGTTTCAAATCTTGCAGACACTTTCAACCATGCCTTTATGTAGCTTATTGTGCACTGGGGTACAGTAATTCTGGAACACATTTGGCGTTTCCTAAACAGATCCTACAAAGTTGGAAGTGAGGAACTGTTCAATATGTCTGAATGTGCAAGTATTGAGATGTCCCTGCCATTAGGACATTTTCCCCTCTCTAACAAAATTTACAGTTGTCAAAGTGCAATTAGACGTTATGGCATTTGCCAAGCCCAAATATAGTCTGCCTGCTAAAAACATGCAGTTGGTCAATACATAAAACATGTTACTACTTCTTCCCAGTCCACTGGTGACATGCATTACACCACTTAATCCAAAGATTTGCATTTTGCTGGTGATGCAAAACATGAAAAATAAAGATTAATTATTATTATTTGATTATTGATTCAGCAGTGCATAGAGTAGGTGAATATTATCCACTATGATTTTCAGCATTCGGCCAATCTGTGCTTTGACTGTATATCCTCTGCTTCTCAAATGTTTCACTTATTTCACCTATATCTTTAATAGTATATTTTTAACAACCCCTACACAAGCTAATCATGAGTAAATTAAAGGACATTTATAGGACACAATACAAGTCTCACAAGGGGTGTTGACCGAACTCCTAATGCTCCTTAAGAACAGAGAGGAGAGGTGAGTTTGCTGCCCTCCATAATGATCTTCAGGTGGTGGTAATTAGGACTAGGGGCTTTGCAGGTGAAAATATAATGGCCGCTTTCTGGAGGTTATAAGAGCAGACTGCATGGTTTTTATACAATTGCTGCAGTGGGACTGAATGGAAAAATATCAATTGATTGATCAAGTGGTGTGTCCTAATAGTTATGTCTATATATTTACTGTGGCTCAGTGTATAATTGTTGGATAACAGTTATATAAATGCAATCTTAGGACGAAAGAATTGTTAATTCTATGCTTTATCCACATCCCTACACAGTTAAAAAAGAATGGACATGAGCCACTAGTGGGAGCTGAGCTGGTGATCAAGGATGTCTCCTTCAAGAGTAAAGTATGAATTAACATTTGGTGCATCTATATAATAATTATAAATTTTAAATTATTATAGTGATTGTCAATATTGTCAGTGGTCAGCAAATATTTCATGAGAAACTAGCAGCTTAACTACTTGGTATGGCTATGATTTGTTTTTTTTTTATGGTTTGGCTATGAATGATAATTCCCCATTCAATATAACCTCATGATTGTGAGGAAGCTATTGCTTTTATACAGCAGTTCAATAAACAAGCACTTGCAAGAAAATAATATAGCCAATGGTTCTGTTTATATTTGCTCCGCTGGCCAAAAAAGAGGTCCAGAAGTGACCAAGCTGTCTTAATGTTGGCAAGCTAATTTATTGATTATAGACATTAAAAAGGGCTTTGCTTTGCTGGTATATTCCAATGACTTTGCAAATCAGTGTCATGTTAGTGAAATTTCTCACTGTGGTTGTATTAAATATTAGCATTCTGCTCAGCCAGTGAAATTATTAGATAAGAACTAAATGTTGTGTAAAGTGCTTATTTGTTTCTTTCTGTTTTGTTACAGCTTGCTGAGCGCTCTATATCTCCACGTTGGGATGAAGCCTTTTCCTTTCTGCTCCATGACCCTAAAGAGGAAACTCTTACTGTCAGAGTGAGAATATGCACATCACAACTTATTTGTAGTCCACTGTCCACCTCTAATAATAATAATAATAATAATAAATTATATTTATATAAAGTTTTTCATAAACCTTAAAAGACACTTTACAACAGTAAAAAAAAGCATTCGAATATCAGAAAAGGCATAAAACAAACATCAATAATACAATTACTATATAACAACAATGACACAAATTACAATTTTAAAGCTAATTGAAACAGATGTGTTTTGAGGAGGGATTTGAAGGTACATAGGTCAGGACAGTTGCATAGTTTTTGAGGGAGAAAGTTTCGAAGTAACGGAGCAGCAACGGAAAATGCTCTATCACCATAGGCTTAAAGGATATGGTAGTCTTGTCTATTGGTTTAAAGAGTTTGTTTATTATGGAAAATAGAGTCTTTGTGTTTGCTGATTCAACATGTATGAGATTGGAGTAAAAGATGGACCGGGGATCAGTAGGAGCAACCTTGTATTGTTGGAGGTAATCGTTATACATTTGGCAATGGACCATTAGACCAGTTTTCTTGCACAGGTTCTCAAGCTGGCGTTTGCGAGATTTCATTTGGTGGAGCTTGGGTGCATACCATTGTGCAGAGTGCCTGAATGAGACATATTTAGTTCTCAGTGGAGCTGGCTGATCAAGACAGAAGGAGAGATTATCATTAAAATATTCCACAAGTTCAGATAAGTTGCTAGACTTAGGAGGACCGATAGACATCTTACTGAAAGGGACCTCGACGCCTAGTCTGAGACACTGAGGTTGTGGCAGGTGGGATGATGAACTGTGACACCAGTAGAGCAGACAAGGTCAAGAGTATGGTCTTTTACGTGGGTTGGAATGTTTATATGTTGTGTAAAATTGAAACAGTGCAAAAATTCTTCTCTGCAACCTTACAGTTAATTTTGTCAAAGTGGATGTTAAAGTCACCCATAAGAAGTACAGAGGATGAATGAGCACAGAGCTAGAGTTAGGAATTCAGATAAGTCGAATAAATGGGGAGGGTTTGGCTTTGGGGGGCAGTAGACCACCGCGGTAACCAGAGGAGTAGGACCAGACAACTTGAAGACAAATGTTCAAATGCAGAAGCAGCTGGAATAGGCATCAAATTTGATCTGATATCATCTCTATAGATTGGAGTAACACCACTCCCTTGCCCTTCCATACGAGGCTTATTAATATATGAGAATCCCGCTGGTGTCGTCTGGTTTAGTGTGAAATAATCTACGGGTTTATGCCAAGTTTCTGTAAAAAAAGATGTCCAGTTTATTATCTGAGATGAATTCACTAAGTATCACGAGTGTTGAGCAATGGCATTTTTAAGCACTGCTGTACATTTTGCTGTGAAGATCAAGGGACAGAAGAGAGATTTGTTTTTTTTAAAGTAGCAACGTGACGGTTGTGTACAATTAGACCATATGGTTGTAATGGTATTCTGGGAGGCAGAATAAGAGTATGAGTGAAGAAGGCTATTGGCAATGTGGGCCCATTAGTAATGGATTATTTATACAGTCCAGGTACAAATAACTGAACAATGTAGGACAAGTCTCTCTAAAAATCAAAAAAAGCCTAAATGAATGTTTCACACTAACACCCCTAAGAACCATGCATCAGTGGTTTAGCAGGTGTGCAGGAGCCACGCTAGTCTGAGTGTGGGGAAGTGGTGGTGTTGGAGCCGCTAGGCGGAGTGTAGATCATAGTAGTGGCGATGCAGCAGCCAAGCTAGGCAGAGTGTAGAGCAAAGTAGCAGCGTTGTAGAACCGCGCTGGGCGGAGTGTAGATCAGAGTAGCAGCAGTGTAGAGCAGAATGGTTGCTTCTTATCAGAGTTACCCAAGCACCACCATGCTGCCAGTCACCTCTAATAACAATAATAATAATGTTATTATTTTATATACTGATGTGATTCATGTCTCTATGATGATGAGGATGATGTGAAACCCCATTTGTATGTGTGCAGCTGTATCACAAATGGGACCAGCCTCTGGGTGCAGTGGTGCTGCCTGTAAAAGATGTACTAAAGGAGCCGACCATGGTTCGTGATCAGTGGTTCCCACTGGATGGAGCCCTGCCTGAAAGTGAGATATTATTAAGGGTGGAGCTCAAGGTAATGCCAAGAGAAATTCATTGCTTAAAATCATTTGAGTATACACTCACTGGCCTCTTTATTAGGTACACCTTGCTAGTAAAAGGTTGAACTGCTTTAAGTCTTTGTGGCATACTTTCAACAGAGATGGTATACATAATTCCTTGGTTGTAAGAAGTGGTTATTTTAGTTACTGTTGCCTTTTCACCCTTTCGAGACCAGTCTGCCCATTCTCCTTTCAGATAAACAAGGCATTTTAACCACACAACTGTCCCTCACTGGATATTTTATCTTTTTCAGACAATTCTCTCTACACTAAAGATGGTTGTGTGTAAAAATCTTAGTAGATCCGCAGTTTCTGAAATACTCAGACCAGCACCTTCTGACACCAACAACCATGCCACATTCAAAATCACAGAAATCACTTTTTCTGCCCATTATGATGCTTGGTTTGCACTTCTGCAATTTGTCTTTACTATCTCTACATGAATAAAAGCATTGATATGCAGCAATGTGATTTGCTTATTAGATGTTTCGTGTTAATAAACAATTGAACAGTTGTATATAATAATGTGGCTATTGAGTATATAGTACAGCTAGTTTTGCTTAAAAGTTTTTTCAATCATATCATTGTTCTAGCTGCTTCATTCAAAGCTGGTGGAAGGGGACAGTGCTGCTAATGTTGGTGATGAGGTGGATCTCAGCATTCCCAGAGCCGAGACAGTATCAGCAGCGAATCAGGAGCTCAGACACCGGACCGCTCCTGCCGATGTGTGAGACATATAAATATATATATGCCTCCATTAGCATTTGCTATATATATATATATATATATATATATATATATATAAATAAAGGATTTTCCTAAATGGTTTTAATTATTGCTGATGAATGTCTTTGTTGACAGTGTTGGTGTTTGTTTGTTTGTGTAGAGGTACAGTCAGTGGGCAGAGCCAGGTGAAGCTTTCTATAGCTTATTCAACTGAGGAGAGCAGATTGGTTATAACTGTCCATGGCTGCAGGTTTGTATATGTACTGTGTATGTATTGCTGTATACCAGAGAGTTACTGTCTGTGTGTGAGTTTCAACCAATAGACATGATACAGGACATGGTTGCCATCCCATACAAAAATCATACTCAAAGTGGAGACCAAAATACACAACAGCTGTAAAAAGTCAGCTGTAAAAAACATGTTAAATAAAAGGTGCTAAATGCTAAAACAAGCAGCCAATAAACATACACACACAGTCCAAAAACAAACATGAATGTGCATGAATGTGCATCGAACTCCATTTCCTTCTCAGATTTAAAGACAGATTAATTATAATCAGAAATGGTCACATACAGTGACGTCCAGACAGACAAATATTGCAAGTCACAGCCCCAGTGCAACTCCAGAGGGGGGATTATAATCCCAGTCATGCCGCTATTCTAAATAACGACAGCGCCGTGACACGACTGGCATCACATTCAGTATCAGTTGTCACATTAATGCTTTATATATATATATAAATGCACATGCTAATCAATTATTATGGGTCCGAGCACAAAGTTTATGTTGTTGCGGGTGTAGACAGAAGCATCACTATAAATCAGTACAAAGATCTTCTGAATATTTGGCTTTATTATCCACATTTCCTAATAGGATTGCTCTCTTTCAGGATGACTCCAACTCCTAGAGCATCTATTGGACCTATGATCATAGTTTTGAAACATCTGTTTCAAAGTCACTTTACATGTGTTTTTTCAGCTGGGCATGTTTGGTGCATTTAAAGATGAAAATTTCTTAATTGTACAATGAAGTACACTTGTCTGGATGCAGCTGCAGTCATTATATGTCTCCACCCTTTAAAAATGAGGTTTTTGCCTATAATTTGCCTTCGTATATATCTAATCTTATAATGTCTGTAATTTAGCCAGCAAAGTTCATAATTTATCTATTAAATTATGACATATGATCATTTTTGTCTGTTTAATATAGCATTTAATGTTGTGGAATGTCAAGACAAGGTTATGTTATTAGTCACTCTACAGATGCAATATTATGTCATTCCCTAACCCACAGATTAGATTAGTGGCAACTGGTGTATGGTGACCCATCTGATGTAATTAGGGGTAGTGCTCTTGTGGAATCTATAGTGATCTACTAATGTTGCCAACTTCTCAGTAAGGAAAGTCGCTATAGTACAGTACTGAAACTGTTTTGAATAAAACAGTGTAGTTGGATTTATTTGACCCTAAGGACAAGAGGAATGAGATAATAATAATAATAATAATACCTTTAATAATAATTACATTGAAAACAAATGTCCAACCGACCAACTTCTTTTGATTCTTGGTTTGTCTTTGAAATCTTTGAGATCTCTTGAGGTCTTTTTTTCTTAAAATAACAGTGGACGAGACGGTGTGAATATTCAGTAATTTATTATTGATGATTTATATATTAATATTATTATTATTATTATTACTGTAAGGGGGTATGACTCATGACTGCTCCCGCTGCTCGTTTAGGACGGTAACTTAAGGACAATATATGCTTTCACGTCAGAGTTTCCAAGTCTCCAAAAACACCAGAAAAATTAAGTTGGGAGCACTCTGATCTACACGTATTTGGAACACTTTTGGTCCTTTAGGCCCCCTTTAGTGGCCCAGACTTTACATTTGGTAGTATTCTTAGTAGTAGTTGTAGTAGCAGTATTACTGTTTACATTTTTGCTGTTCTTCCCATGTAGAAATTTGCCGCAGTGCTCCAAGGATGGCTCAGATCCTTATGTGTCCTTCGTCCTTCAGCCAGACAAGAACCGAAGCACCAAAAGAAAGACTAGTGTCAAAAAGCGAGACCTCAATCCTGAGTTCAATGAGAGGTAAAAATATTTGTATCACAGTTCAGCCAAATATTTTAACATTTTAAAGAGTTTTTTTAGTGTTTCACGATCGACGCTTCCTGTACTTTAGGTTTGATTTCAGCCTTACCCTGGAGGAAGCCATGCAGAAACACATTGACTTATGTGTCAAAAACAGTGGTTCTTTCATGAGCCGGGAAAAAGAGACAATCGGCAGGGTATGGCTATTATAATGTTTTATAATATACTAATATCACCACACTTGTTCAATAAAATTAGTGGACTAGAGTTCATTTTGGTTCTGATGTAATACAAACAAACAGCACAATAATTAACAATAACCAGTGATGCAGGGGTATGATGAATTTCAGTCTGCTAATGCTAGGCAACTAATGCTAAATATTAGCTTGAGTCTCAAGTTAAGTCATTAACATTAGTAGTTTTATGCAAGAGTTTGATTTTTTACATACATAAATTTGACACCATGTGTGTACTGTTAAAATAAACAAGTTTGAATGGTCACATTTTCCAAATAGGAATACATTATTAAAACCTCCAGAATATCATCAGAATATTCATGCAGGCATGTAGACAAGTCATTTTAGAGAGCTGTTTTTATTGGTTAATACCACTGTTGGTCAGATATGTGTCCTAATAGGACAGACCTATAGCAACTCAGTGATGTTTTATATTACTTGCTGTTTTTTACTTTACTTTAATCATGAAAAATATAAGAAGGGCCTTACTGCACATCACTGGTTTAACGTCATTTTCACTATCAGTGGCCTTATCTTCTCACTGAAACAAGGTTACATCCATACACAAGGACATATGAATAGTATACAAGTCTGGGACATTTTGGCATCTCCTGTTCTGTGGAATGAAACCAAAGCACCTGGAGGAAACCCACGTGAACACATGGAGAATATGCAAACTTCTCGAGGCTTAAACCCAGGTCGGACTTGCAGTGAGGCGACAGCACTATCCTCAGCGCCACAATGATGCCCCAACTATTCTAAAGAAAATAAAATGTGCCATCTTGTACAAAAATGTCAAAAATGGACAGAAGTGCAGGGAAATTTTTTAATTTAAAAAAACACTAAAGACACTAAAGAGTGAGGAACATGGCACGTGAGGAGACAGGATCAAGGGGAGATGGTTCTGATACACTAAGGCAGTTACAGTCCTTGGAAGCAAGCGACTAAAAAATGCTGCAAAGCAACTAAAAAATGCTGTATGCAGAAACAGGGAACAAAAAACATACGAACGCACACATCAATGCAATCACATAGAAAATGAACACACCCCGAACCTCCTCCAATTTAACCACAGACTAATTATGCAAAAATAGAATATAGGTGCATTTTAGTCACAAATGACACACCGCCGACACAAACACATACTGATATAAAATACTGATACATACCAATACAAATGTGATACAAAAGTCACAGCAGTGCTAGAAGACTGGAGTGCACAAGTTGCAGTGTGGGGTGTGATAAGTGCTGTAATGTAGGAGAGTGCAGGACTTGGTGTCTTGGCTTTGTAAGCAAGCATTTTAAATCGAATGCGACAGAGAGACAGTGGAGAGTGCAGAGCTGTGGTGTTGTGTGTGTGAACTTGCATTGGACAAGTCTTGCAGCAGAGTTCTGGATCAACTATACTGGATGGATAGCACTCAAAGGTAGCCTCGCTAAGAGGGACTTGCAATAGTCCAGTCTCAAGGTGACCAGGGACTGAACCAGGATCTGCGTGGCCTTTGTGGAAAGAAATTGAGAAATCCTTCTGATATTAAAGAAAATGAATCAACATGATCGAGAGACATTGGATATGTGGGAGGTAAAGTACAATTGATTGTCCATAGTTACCTCCAGGTTGCATGCCATGGCAGATGGAAAGATTTGAACCTTGTCGATAGAGAGGACAAGCATTACCTGGAAAGAGTAGCACTTCTGTATGGTCAGGATTCAACTTCAACTGATAATATGCCATCCATGCTGATGGTTGCCATCTATGCAAGACATGCCGAGATCTTGGCAGAGACTTCAGTGTCTAAGGGAGAAACGAAGAGAAATAGTTTTGTGTCATCAGCATAACAGTGATATGAAAAGCCATGTGAGGATATGACCTCACAGAGAGAGTGAGTGTAGCGTGAAAACAAAGAGGATCCTTTCCACAATACCTGATACGACCTGTCAGTGAGGTAGGAACCATTGCCAAGCTGTTCCCTGGATTCCAGTACTCCCAAGGACAGACAGAAGAGTCTCACGGTTAACTGTATCGAATGCTGCTGAGAGGTCCAGGAGGATGAGGATGGATAACAGTTTGTTCGATCGAACTGCATGCAAACTTTCAGTGATGGCTGAGTAAAGTGTGCCGCTTTGAAGCCAGACTGGTTTTTATCTTGGAGGTTGTCCTGTGAAAGATAGAGAGATAGTTGGTTATACACAGTACATTCTAAAACTTTAGATAATAAAGAGAGAAGTGATACGGGTCTGTAGTTTTTGATATCAGAGGGATAGAGATTGGGTTTCTTCAGTAAAGGTGTGACCGTTGCACTCTTGAATTAGGAAGGCACATGACCAGATGACAGAGAGTACATGGGTAATTCTCACAGAACAGAAGAAGTCTCAAACATGCCAGGTCGTATTTTTTCCAAAAAATATTTTAGCAATATTATTATGATATTCTCTATAAACCTTAATTAAAAGGGCACAAAATGTATGAGGGATTCTTTTCTAGTTGATTGTCATTACCAAATGTATCATATTGGTAATGCGATTAAATTGTAGTAAATTGCTGCAATTACTGTATATTGTTTTAATTGTTTCATTTAGAAGTAAACACAGTCATTAAAGTTAATATATGAATACGTTTTGATGAGTCTGCAATATAATCACTATAATATAATATAATATAAAAACGTAATTTGTATGTGTAATGTGTAGCCGAAAGTCATTAATGATCTGCATTCCAGCTGCACACCGTTTTTAACCAATATTTAGAAGTACGTTTTTACCTTGTTATCAAAATTTCATATTCTCTCGTTAAAACATGTTTCTGTCATAGCACAAATATCCGGAACCAGACACACCCAATTTAAGTTAGTCATCCATTTTTTTCTTGAACCGCAGTCACAAATGAACATACATTACATCTTCAAAGCTGCATTCCAAGTGTCTGACTTCAAGTAATGAAGTAATGTGCATGACTTCACATAGGTATTATAGCTGTTTATTGTTTAGATAGAAGTATATTTAGATTTTGTTAGCTACCCAAATAGTATTTTGAACTATTCTTAGCTAGCTAGTTACATACACAATTCCAAAAAAATGGGGACAAAGTACAAACTGTAAATAAAAACGGAATACAATAATTTATAAATCTCTAAAATTGGTATTGTATTCCAAATAGAACATAGACAACATATCAAATGTCGAAAGTAACATATTTTGAAATGTTATGCCAAACATTGGCTCATTTGAAGTTTTGTGACAGCAACACATCTAAAAAAAGTTGGTTAGGGCAATAAGAGGCTGGAAAAGTTAAAGGTACAAATAACTCATTTAGATATGTGTCTTATATCACAACTCATTAGGTCAATTGGCATTAGGTCATTAACATGACTGGATATAAAAAGAGTGGTAGCAGCTCTCAGAAGTAAAGATGGGAAGAGGATCACCAATCCCCCTAATTCTGTGACGATAAATAGTAGAGCGATATCAGTTGGTCAGTGTCAAATTATAAAGAGTTTGAAGATATTGTCATCTAGAGTACATAATATCGTCAAAGGTTCAAGAGAATCTGGAAGAATCTCTGTGTGTAAGGGTCATAAAAACCATAAATTAAAACCAAAACACAAAATGTGCTTAGGAATATTTCTAACATTTTCCAACATCTGTGAACACCATTTACCGTTTCATCCGCCGATGCCAGCTAAAACTTTATAGATCAGAGAAAAAGCCATATCAAAACATGATGCAGAAGTCTTAAAAACATGGCCTTGTCCCAACTTTTAGGGATATGTTGTTGTCACGAAATTTAAAATCACTTAATTTTTCTCTTTATATGATACATTTCTCAGTTGATATGTCATCTATGTTCTTTTCTGAATGGAATTTTGAAACTTCCACATCATTGAATTCCATTTTTATTTACAACTTGTACTTTGTCCCAACTTTTTTGGAATCGAGTTTGTACTTTACCTCAGTCTGTCAGCAAATAATCAGGATTTGACTTTTAATCAGATATCTGGTAGTAACAAATTGTATTATTAAAAAAAGAAAATTGTCTGAGGTGAGTTTGCATGTTCTCCCTGTTTTTTCACTCGTGTTTTACAAGTTTCCCGCCACAGACGTAAAGCATTCATCTTAGGTGAATTGGAGACTTCAAATTGTCTAGTCCTAAGCACGAACAGGTGAAGGTTGCATCATCAATGTCATACGATGTAAGGTTAGCAGTGCGAGTGACTCGTTGTGGTCGTTGTGTGTCGTCGTTCCCTGGTGCCAGGGAAAAGCTGAAAGACAAAATAAAATAGAATAAAATTTGTCTGAGGTGAGCACAAAATCTCAAGGGCAAACGCTTTTATTTTGTAGTTTAGTAGTCATTTTTTTGCATAACTGAATTTCCTAAGTCTGTGATTTTGTGTTTTGTTTTACAGTTGCAGTTAGATCTAAATCAGATTGACCTGAAGACTGGGCTGGTGCAGTGGTAAGTGTATAATGTCCACCATGATGCCTCCCCACACTGTACAGGTTCAGATATATTTTAAAATAATATATTTCACCCTGAAACATAGTGAATATTTATATAGGAATTTTTCTGATGCGTGCGTAAATCTGGGGCTAGTTTAAAATTCGTGGTTGTGTTTTGTTTTTCCTGTGAGATGTTAGCAGTTGTGTATCGCTCTGACATCACAAGGGGGCGTAGTTGCACTAGAGTATTTGCAATCATGTTTACACTGTTGAACCTTTAAACATCTCAAACAGAATTGATACTGTCAGGTTTTACTGATAGCCTCCAAAAACCGTATGACCAATAAATCTGTGAGGATCTTTTCTCACCTAAACAGGTCATATGCCATCATTGCATTTCGATGAGTCAGCTGTCAACAGTGCCCTCTGTCTTTGTAGCAGTATGGCCCCTGATAAACCAAGTCCACGCTGTTGTCTAGGCTATTCTCAATCTTTCACGGCTTCTGAATCCCTTCCCAAGTCCTGACATTATAATTCCTTTAATGCTTACATGTGGAAGCCTCATCACATGACTGTAGTAACTTGTGGGATTTAATGTGGTTCAGTAATTCCTTTTCTGTTCTGGCTATCTTTTAGAATTGCTTAGTTGTTATCTTCTTCATCCAAGAGATCTTTAACTTACAGAAGCAGTTGTTCCCAAATGATGTTGTCTTATTTGATCTTTCAAGCCAAGAACTTCAGCATGCACTGAGGCAGTTTGCAGCTGAATGTGTTACAGCTGGGATGAAAATCTCCAAGTGAAAATGATGGCTTGTCCCCGCCAAGGAATAAGGGAAATAAGGCACAAGTATGACAGAAACTCGGCTATTTAGGC
This sequence comes from Xyliphius kryptos, assembly GCA_025769995.1. Lineage (NCBI taxonomy): Eukaryota > Metazoa > Chordata > Actinopteri > Siluriformes > Aspredinidae > Xyliphius > Xyliphius kryptos. The sequence goes on along the minus strand of JAOUQT010000016.1, from coordinate 12,487,324 downwards.
ATCACATATGTTGATGGACATGATGATGTTAATGTTATTAGCATGATAAAATGTCATTTTCTGTCAGAGTAGGATTTTCAGACGAAGAGACAGCTGGACAGCAGCACTCTCTTTGATAGGCATGAAAGATGTCTTCACCAGGTCTACACAAACTGTAGCTGGTATTTTGCTCCATTCCTCTATGCAGACCTGCTTTAGAGCAGTGATTTTTTAGGGCTGTCTCTGGGCAACATGGATTTTCAACTTTTTCCAAAAAAAGTCTATGGTGTTGAGGTCTGGAGACTGGCTAGGCCACTCCAGGTTGTTGAAATGCTTTTTACGGGCCACTTCTTCATTGTCTGAGCGGTGTGTTTGATATGGAAGATCCAGCCACGCTCCGTCCATGGCCTGTTCATTCTTCCCTTAACACGGATCAGTCGTCTTGTGCCCCTTTGCAAAACAACAGCCCCAAAGCATAATGTTTCCACTCCCATGCTTCATAGTACGTATGATGTTCTTGATGTTCTCCCAATTTTCCTCTGAATTATTCATATGCTCTCTGGCAAACTTCAGATGGGCCTGTACTGGTATTAGCAGGACGACATGCCTGGCACTGCAGCATTTGAGTCCCTCTTGGCATAGTGTGTAACTGATGGTATCCTTTTTACTTAGGTCCCAGATCTCTGAAAGTTATTCATCAGGATCCTCTGGATTTTTGCTTACAGATCAGTTTTTATGATCATATTAACCCCCCACGATTAGATATTGCATTGGGCCTCAGATTGAGGGAGATTATTAATGGTCCTGTATGTCACTTATTTTTTTACAAATGCTCCCACAGTTGATTTATTCACACCAAGCTGCTTGCCTAGATTCACACTTTCCAGCTCATTTTTAACCTTAAGATCAACCATGTGACCATCAAGAACTCAGTTATAGTTTGAGAAACGGCCATGATCAATTTTTCTGGAAATAAGTGAGAATCAGTCTTTGTGAATTAGTTTTGAGTGCTCTGAGAATCTTTACAAGTATGTACACATATTCTTGTTTTTTTTTCATTTCAGGTATGATTTAACTGAAGGAACCAAGTAATCTGGATGCTATATGTGCACATATCAATACGTCTGCACCTCTGCAATCTGCATGTTGCAAATGTCACTTTACCTGTATAGCACAGTGAATTGGGGCAAATGAAGAAAAAAATGCTACGTTCTATAGCTGTCATGCATGCCAGCAGCAAAATAAGTGCCATATTGACCCAAAGAGTCCAAAAATTTTGAATTTTGAACCAGTTGTTATTTAGCCGTACCAGACAAAAGGAATGTTGATCTATAGTGATCTTAAATGAAGCAGTTTTGTATTGCTGGGTTATTTTAGCACCAAAGATACCGCGCTGTATGTCTCTCTATATGTTAGCATGTTACAGAAAATAATTGTTCCAGTTTTTTTTTTTAAAGATTTATAAAAGCTTTATTTATTGAGTAAGGGGTATGTGATAACAATTAAAAACAAGTCATATAACTATTCATTGTGAGAGTTTCATTACTATATTCTTACACTGCATTTTAAATGTAGTAATGTGGGTACCTCTTTTATGCGTTCACTATGTATAAATCTCATAAAAGATATGAATACAGTGTACCTTTAATATATGTACATCATTATTAATACACCATTGCTCATTTGAGTGTTAAAGGCACACTATTTTCAACTTTTTGGGTTAAAAGTAGTTTTTTGTCTGAGAGTATGCATTCAGTTTCTGTTTAGTTCTGTGCTTGGACGTTATTGCCTTTGTGTTTGCATTTTTTGGAATTAAACATATTTGCTTGCAGCATGGGAAGTTTCTGTTCAAAGTTCATCGATTTCTGGATGAAGTGTTTATCTTAAATGTTCCAAAGAGTGTGTTGTATCTGTTTTAGTTTCAAATGCTTTATCCAAAGTCATCACAATTCATTGTGTATTTTTATATCCAGTACATAACAATTTGTCATATTTTTTGAGGACTAACTTTGTGGAGGTCCTCAAAAAATAATTTTCTCAGTACTAAATTTATTATAGGTTTATTATTTTTTGAAGAATTCTGCATTAATAAGTCACAGTATACAATGATTTTATATTTATAAATATTACTTTACCATCATAAATGATGTACATTAGTAAAGGACACAATACATTCCATAACAGACCACATTTCAGAAAAAAAACGTAATGAGAGCTACTGGGTTTTACAACAAAAAAGAGACAAATGTGACAGTCAGTGTCTTCTGGAGATCTGTCTTAGATTCTCCAAGCTCTAATTGCTAAATAATCTACTTATAAAACTACACAAATTGTACCTTGGACCAATGTTTAAATAAAAACACACATTCCTTTTATTTGTTCTGTTTACTTTAACACTGTCAGTAGTCTAGAAGACATTGTTGCATTATGTCTTTGTCATGTGTCTAAATGGCTTTTACACACAGTACTACAGTAATTATCTGGTAAGTTTTACTAAGTGTCTTTTACATCTCACACAATTCTTCTGGAGACTCTGACTGTCACACCTGCTTCTTTATCTGTTGTAAAACAGTAGCTCTCATCATGTTTTTTTTTTATCAGAAATGTGTTTTATATAATGTATAGTGTAATGTACATCATTGTAATGTACATTTTTAATTTTTGTTGGTAAATTAATATTTGGAAATATAAAATCATCTTATACTGAGACTCATTAATGCAGAATTCCTAAAAAAATTATAATGTCTAAGAAATTAGTACTAAAATAAGCTAAGACACAGTGCTATGTTCTATGTTTTCATAGTGGTGCATTTAAGCTCATTACAGTGCGCTGAAAGTTAAAAGTGTGTAGATTTGCAGTTAGTTGTTGCAGTCACTGAAAATCTCTACTGAATATTTTTATTACAAATATTCTTTGCACTTTAAATATGTTAAATGTCTTTTAACTGTGCTGATAAACAGCTTATAATCACATGGAATCCTGTATTTTTTATTGAAAAATCTTTTCATGAACAAACTTTTTACCTCACATTAATGTTAGTTATGTCACCAGTGCTAGTATAAACAAAGTTTAGCTCATCAAGTTGTTGTTTTTGGTATTTGTCTATCTAGCTACATATTTAATGTAGTCAATATTAACAAGTTAGTATTATTTGTTGTTCATTAAGATTTTGTTACTCAAATGAGCTCCAAATGAACAAGCTAGCTAGTTAACATGCACTGAAATTGCAAAATGTATTAAGGTTCCCTTACCAACTTGATGTTTGGTTCCTGGAAGTAAGACAGTTTGTTTTGTTTTAACAGTTTCAGCTGTATTTCGGAATATGGCTTGAAAAGGATTTGCGAATCATCGTATTCTGTTTTTAGTCATTTTTATATTACCTCCCAGCTTCATTGGAATTGGGGTTGTATTAATGCATGTGAATTGGATATTTTAAACAACTGGAAAGAAACTATCAATGCATAACAGTATATAAAGCACTTAAAACTATAAAGCAAGACAATGTTAAAACACATCCTGCATCCATCACTTCACATCAGACAATTATGGAAAAAATGCAGAATTTCTTAAAGAAAAAAATCTACACACTGTTGTTAAAAGAAGAGGGGTTGCTGCGCAATTGTAAACTTGTCCCATGTCCCATTTTTTGAGATGTGTTCAAAATAAACCAATATTTCTCCTGAAATGGTTAAATGTCTCACTTTTAACATTTAATATGTGTTCTGTGTCATAGCGTCAATAAAAAGTGGGTTCATTACATCTTCGTATTCTGTTATTTTACACAGATTTTTTGCAGTTGTGATTGTATATAATAAAGGCTGCTGGGTTTTGCTGCAAAAAAAGAAGTTTAACAGAACTGTGCCAGATTCTCTAAACACTCAGAATGCCCTACAATTAATTAATTTATTCATTTTCTATACCTACTTAATCCTAGTTTCCACAATCACACACTAACGGGCAATTTAGATACACCACTCATGCACCAACCATGCATGACTTTCAAAGGCGGGAGGAAACTTGAGCACCCTGTGAAAACCCGCATAAACCCAGAAATATGCTGGCACTGAATGATGCAGAAAAAATTGTCCATGCATTTGTTATCTCTAGGTTGGATTATTGTAAGGCCCTCTTGTCTGGTTGTTCCAGTAGGTGCATAAACAAACTACAGTTAGTCCAGAATGCAGCGACCAGAATCCTTACTAGAACCCTGAAATATGAGCACATTACCCCTGTCTTATCCACACTGCACTGGCTACCAGTCAAATTTTGTATTGATTATAAGATACTTTTGCTTGCTTACAA
>JAOUQT010000016.1:12354886-12367414 GCA_025769995.1 Xyliphius kryptos | reverse complement strand
CATGGGAACTCAACTGATGAGGGTAAAGAAGAATAATCTACTTTCTAAATGAAAACTTTAGATAACATCTGATCTTAGTCGATTAAATACAAGTTTACTGTCGAGATAATTAATAAATAATATTCACGACCACTTTGTCAGAATGTGACCGTCCATTATGTCTAAGATCGCGTGTGACAGTAAACGACTTCTGCAGACTTTTGTGCATTAAGTAAGAAATAGACGCCGCTTTCTGACGTTTGGAATAAAATAAATATCGTTATCAATGTACACTCAGGTATCTGCAGCTCGGTTTGTGTCAAATGTTCTACGTTCCTAGATGGTATATGATGAAGGCCTGGTCCTGCCTACCAGGAGCTAATAAATTAGCTAGCTAACCCAGAACGGCTAAACGCGTTTTCCCCACCCACATTGAGACAAACCCCGTCCCATATACCAAACACCGCTCTGATTTGACAACGTCACTGCGAACAGATCATTATATCCAATCGCAACCAGACAAAATGGTGTCGTAGCTGCCAATCGTGTACAAGAAGGCGATTTCCGCCTGAATAGAGGTGTCAAGTAAATAACGCCAGCTAGCTATCGTTGCTCAAAATGACTTAGCCAAACAATGTTAGCAATTGCAAGGCTAAATGGTACAGTGATCGTGCTGTCAGTTAGAAATGACACGACAGCTTGTCGAGCTGAAAGGCTAGCACGTTCAGGTGAGCAGTTCCAACAAGGAGGGGTTATTCCTTACCTGCCGTATATGCCCTCGGTGATTCGGTTCCGTTTTAACGGCCGCCGGAGTTTGCTGCAGTCCGCATTGCGCCGCTTCATCCTCCTTCCCTTCGCTTTGGCGTTTTAATACCTAGCGTAATATGGTCCAGTTTTTCGTTACAAACCAGCGGAGCAACATTGGAGTCCAAGCGAAAGAATGTAGCTAGCTAGGGTTAGCTAGCTAGCTATCGCTGTTATTATTATGATTTTTTTACCAGACTGGAAACAAAGAAATAAATAAAAAGCCTGATGTGAAAGACCCTCCTCTTTTCTTCTCGCAGCACACGGCTGCCTCAAACATTGATAGACAGCCGCGCCATCCAATTAGCTCCGACTTGAGCCAGCCTCGCGATCACATTGACAGATTGATAGCTGGATACGTCGCGCTGATCTTAATATAAGCAGCGCCTTGTTTTATCACGGACTTAAAAACAGGTATCCGACAATCACAGAGACAACCTTCTCCCTCTCCACCAATCGTGGTCTTTGTGGACTAATCCGGCAGTGACAAGCAGCCGGTCAGATTGTGCCATGGGTGGGTTCTATTGATGGATGGCCAATGGAGTTTCTGTGGGGGTGTGGTCTCTAAAAATTGTTGTTTTGTTAAAAAAGATGACTTTACGTACGCTTTTTGCGCAGCATACAAACCACGTGACTTTACTGTACGTTTGTACGTAGTATATAGAATGAATTACAGTTACAATAACATTTCTGTCTGAATTAAATCATTAAAATGACCCATTAATTATTAAATTAAATTTATATTCTATGACGTCATAGACTATTGTTTTTACTTTTTTATACTTATTCTTTATTAAGTATAACTAGAAACTACAAGAATAACTACAAGCATTGCATTTGTCAGATCAAATAATTAGGCACATTATAGGAATGAGAATCATATGTCTTTCATTAAATATTTCCTTATTATTTTAATTGGTTCCTCTAAATGGAAAGATACAGAATGACCATTTGGACAATAGAACTCACTTGAGTGATAATTTACATAGTAATACAAATGTACATTTTTAAGCAAAAAGCACTCGCTATTAATATTAGCTACTGTATTTTTAATATATATTTAGATAAATAAATGGATTATTATATGATTATTACATGAAAGAGAATTATTGGCAGAGGAAATAATTCGAGGTCTGCGACTGAAGGACCCTATTACAACTTTCCTCATTTTTTTAAATATTGGTTCCTCTTAAAAATGGTGTTTTGGACTATTATTCTATTATTTGGACTATTTGGAATATTATTCTTCACACACTAAAATATTTGTTAATTTACTATATAATATATATAGTAGCTATATAATTATAGCTAGCTATAGACAGATAGAAAATGTATTTATCCTGAGGGAAATTTTGGGGAAAATTTGAATTTTAACACACGCTCAGTAGAACAACACCTTAGACAACTTGGCCACACTCCTGTAAACTTAGAATTAGTGTAATTGGTCACTGAGTTAATACACGTATACTTTACTACACACTTTTACACATGATATTATTTCATTAAGTCATTCTTGAACTGATCACTGTATTAGCAACACCTAGCATGTAAGTTATGATCATCAGTAAATTATCAGAGAGATAGTTTGAGCTGCATTTGTGGACTGTTCCCATACTATGGTATCATTGGTGTACATCTAAACAAAGGTCACATAGCAGCCGGCCATGTGTGGTTGTGCCAAGAGGCGAGCATATAAATAGCAAGGTGTATTAATGGAGAATCTGTAGTGGGCATGGGTTGACTGGTAAATAGAGGATGTTTGTCACATTGTGGAGTCAGTTTGTGTCTGCTGTAATCAATCAGAAATTGGACCAACCTGTGATTAGACAGGCTTTTCAACTGGAGCACTCATTTGATAGGTATACAGTGTACTGTGAAGCATATGGATTTCTTCAGTAGAATATAATTATTTCCGTATTGTGTGGATTTTTTTATACTTTATTGTTATTGACTGTGTCTGTCATTCTGTTTTTATCATCTTTGTTGCAGTGAGCTGTTGAATTAAATAAACATTAACAATCACTTAAAATTATTTTGTAAAATATTCAAGATTTAAATGCTGTAAAATAATCAAACCATTAATTTTTCTAACCATGGAAGCACGGCACAGGCTTTTATGCCCCAATGTTATGGAAACTTGTACATAAGCTTCTCCACCCTGCTTAGTACAGCTTAGTACAGAACCTGCGTGAAGGCATGAAGGCAGTAACAGTGCTGTGAATTCTCTATCATGGCTCCAAAATACGCTCCCAGTCTTCGAGCCCGGCTTCCACCTGTCGTTTTTTTTCTGCAAGTCTCCTTCATCATCATTTTTGCATTTTGTGTGGAAATAGAGGATAATGGGAGGGAAAAGAAGAACGACCTTATGTATTCATATGCAAGTAAGTAGATTGTGCATTAAATAGACATGTACTGTATGCATGTGTGTGTTATGTGGTATTATTATTATGTAGTTTAAAAAAAGTTAATTGAAATATACATCTGTAATATATATGTAATTTAACACAGACTGTATTTTATTGTTTTTATTTACATTATCAAATCATTGTTAAATGTGTCTTCATTCTCTTGTTATTATTTTAGAATTATATATATACATAATAAACATTATGTAAACCGATTTGCACTTAATTATATCTACAAATTCAGTGTAAAAGTGTGTAATATTGGCATGTCGTTGGGGTGGGGATGACAAACACAACTGGGTTTGGGTGATAAGAGGAATCCAGATAGCTAGGACGTCCACCCATTAACACATCATATGTGATTTTACTCAAGCTTGCACAAAAATGTCAATTTTACTACATATATATATATCTACACACGTATGTATGTATATACACGTATGTATATACACGTGTATATATATATATATATGTATATAAATATACATATATATATAAAATTTTACATTATTTAAGAGAAGTAGCCATCGAATGAAATCTATTGCAGTTGGTGTTATTAAATGTAGGTTTCTGTGTACAATACATTGCGGTGCAGTGGGTAGCGCTGAAGGTCCCTGTTCGATTATCGGGATGGATATTTAAATTGCCCTTAGAGCAGAAAGGGGACTGGGAAGCTCATTCAGCTTATCTCAGGTAGTCAGTGAAGTGATTACGGCTTATTATTATTATTATTATTATTATTGGAATTATTATTGATTTTTATTAATCCTGTAAGGAAATTCTTTTCTGCACTTCAGCGATGTGCCCCTTTTATCGAGGTGCACGGGGAGCAATTGGGTACCTTGCTCAGCAGCACTTTAGGGATAATTGTAATTTGCTCTTTTACTCCTATATAGGTACACATTGCTAGTAAAACTTTGGACCCCCTTTTGTCTTCAGAACTGCCTTAATTCTTCATGGCATACTTTCAACAGAGATGTTATTCTGCATTCCTCTGGTGTAAAAAGTGGTTATTTTTGTTAATGTTTTCTTTCTATTATCCCAAACCAGTTCTATGACCTCTTTCCATTGTCTGTAAACCCTAGAGATGGTTTTGCCTGAATATCCCAGTAGATCAGCAGTTTCTGAAATACTCGCACTCTACAACCTTGCCACGGTCAAAGTCACTTAATTAACCTCTCTTCAACATTCTGATGCTCGGTTTGCACTTCAGAAAGTAGTCTTGACCACATATACGTACCTAAATGAATTGAGTTGCAACCATGTGATTGGCTGAATAAAATGTCTGTTAAATGTATGTCAATACACAAGTCATACAGTTAAACACAAATCATACATCTGTACAAAGTCCTAAATATTTACACAGGTCATACATGTATGCACAAGTCATGCATCTATACACAAGTTATATATATATATACACAAGTGATAAATATATGTACAACTCATACATATGTACAGTCATACATCTTTACACAAGTCATATATCTAAATACAAGTCATAAATATATGTACAATACATACATCTATACAAAAGTCACACATCTATATACAAGACAAACATCTGTACACAAGTAATACATCTATACACAAGTCATACATCTATATAGAAGTCAAAAATATATGTAAAAGTCAAAAACTTATGTAAAAGTCATAGATATATACAGTGAAATGCACACTTCACACAGAAATATCCTGTGTAACCCAACCTGGAGAGAAAACTCCATGATTGGTGTCTCTAAATTGCCCTTGTGTGTGGGTGTGTCTGTGCCCTAAGATGAAGTTTGCTTCTTGTACCCAGTGCTGCTGGCTGGGAAGCAGCCTCCCCATGACCCTAACTAGGATTAAGTTTGTATAGATAATGAACAAATTAAAGAATATTATTGTGCATTATCCAAAGACATGCATGATAGGTTAATTGGGGAAGATAAATTGTCCTATCCTAAGGCCGAAGGGGTGAGGGTTGCATCAGGAAGTGCATCCGGCGTAAAATATTGCCGGAATGCGAGGGACTCGCTGTAGCGACCCCTTGTGACAGGGAAAAGCAGAAAAAAGAAGAAGATAATGCTTTTTTTGCTTTTCGCTGTAGGTGGCTCTATCAAACCCCTCCTAATGCATAACAACTCCACTGACAGGTATTATCACTCACTGCATCGGCTGCCCTCATCTGTGCCATCTCCACAGTCATCAGTGCCGTCACATACCCAGGAGCTAGAGATACAGCGGTGATTCCCGCACTCAAACTGTGTTGCTGAGCAAAATTTATCTATATAGAGAAAAAGAAACAAGTGAGACAAAGAAGGTCAGATCAAACTCAACTTTAAGACTAAGCTTAAGGGGGGGTCTGGTTCAGGCACATCACTAACCACAATGGGTCTCGTCCGTTCCATTTTCACAGTCATTCTCCTTGTCACAAGTCCAGCTCATGGGAATACAGCGGCCACTTGGACAGGCGAAGAAGTTCACTGGGCATTTTAGCTTTCTCTTTTCTGTAATCGGGACAATGATTAAATGTTTGCTTTGAGAAGAGTACGTGTGTGTGGGCATGTCATTATATAGTTTGAGGACCATCTCTTGACAGAAGACCATTCATTGTGAGGAGTTGTGAGGACATTTTGGCTGGACCTCACAATAAAAATGTTTATTTTTTGTTTTTTAACAATTAAAAATGTTAAATAGCAAAAAATGTCTTTTTATTCACTGAGGTTAAGTGTAGGGTTAAGGTTAGGGTAAGGGCTAGCATTAATGAGCTACATTTATAATGAAGTCTATGGATTGTCCTCACATCTAAAATAATAGTAATGTGTGTGTGTGTGTGGTTAAGTACGTGTATCTAACCTGGGCAGTTTCTCTCGTCTGAAAAGTCACCACAGTCGTTTGAGCCATCACACTGCCAGGACGGTGCATAGCACAGAGTAGTGTATTCACATTTCTGGAAGGTCACGCCTTTTACTCCCAACAGATAGAAGCTCAAGCAATCAGTTGGGCCTAGGCAAAGGGTGAAATATTCAGAATAAAGCATCTTTATTTATGTTTATTTTGTTGATAACTGGATGAAATATACCCCCCATACTGGGCAGTTATTTATCAGGGTAATTTGCACATCAGATGGTGAGATTACATTTTATTTAAACTCTGTAATAGCACTCTAAAACACTCTCTTATTAGATACATATATGTACTGTTTTTGGAGCAAGTTAAAACACTTACTGCAATTCATTTCATCACTAGCATCCTCACAATCCACCACCTGGTTACAGCGACTTGAGTTGGTGATGCAGGAACCATCCTTACACTGAAACTCGGATGAACTACACAAGGTCACTGGGAAAGTGCAAAGTAAAATGCCATCATTATCACATTATTTCACCATGTCCCACCCATACACACACATATATATATATAAACACATATGTACATACATTCCCACTGTACTTACTGTTGCAAGGTCGCTCATCTGAGCGGTCTCCGCAGTCGTCTGTGCCATCGCACCAGGAGCTGTGTTTAATGCAGCGGCCGTTGAGGCAACGCCTGTAACCTTTCTTGCAGCCACGATTAGCTGCAGCAAACACATCACACCAGAAATTAACAGCCACACAAAGTCACACATTTCCACTTACAATATGCAGTTATGAAATTGAGACTATTATACAGAATTCCAGGATGGATGATGGCACTGAAATAATAAATGCGCTTACAGCAGTAAGACGGCTTTTCATCCGATCTGTCTTTGCAGTGAGCGCGGCCATCACACGTAAGGCTGTAGTTGATGCAGTCACCATTCCCACACTCAAACTCATCCACGCTGTGACATGTGGTGTTCTCAGCTGGGAGAAAAAGCATGCACAGGTGTTCACTTTCAGATCGAAAACTAGAATGACAAGTACTATTTGGAGTATTTCTCATTTGCATACTGTATGTCCTCCCTACGCACACGTTGCCCTCGACAAGCTTGCGGTCACCACGGCAGCTACAGTTCACCCGGCCCTCAGATGTGAGCAGACACAGATCCTCACAGCCACCGTTATTGGTGTGACATGGAGAGAACTCACCTGCACAACCCACAAAGATCAGCTTTAACCCCAAAGAGACTTTAAGATATCAATACTGTAATTAGTATCTGAAGAAACGCACAGCTGTTAGTGTCCTTGGCCACGGCGATGATGCCCATAGGCTGCTGGGGAATGTCAGCGCGCAGCACTTTCATATCTCTGCCGAATTTATCCGCTCTGAGCACAGCTCTGCGCACCCAGTCTGTCCAGAAGATGTACTCGCCATAAACAGCCAGACCAAATGGGTGGACAGGTTCATTTTTCAAGACGACCTACAAAGACAAAACACATATATTGCTTTTTATCCCTCATTTGTTCAAATAGAAACAAATACAATATGTACACACAGAAGCACTCACAAATCTGTTGGTGCCGTCATACTCGCAGCGTTCAATCTTATCAAGAGTGGCATCAGAGAAATAAATCTTTTCAGCACGATGGTCTATAGCAAGGCCGTTGGGCGTTCTAATGCTGTTACCCACAATTACCAATACGTTTGCCCCAGACAGAGATGATCGCATTATGCTGGGAGCCAACTCATTCCAATTTGTCCAAAACATCAACCTAAAAACAGAGAGTGCTGATTAAGAATTAAGAATAGTGATCATGTAAAATACACCTTGGGTTTCTGAGCAGTTGAATATCATGGCTCTATGCAGGCCCAAATTCCTTACCCTTGGCACTCATCTATAACAAAGGCTCTGGGGTGATCATCTCCAGACATAGTGACCACCGTATCCCTGTTGAAAGCGCCGCTGCGTGTTTGGTCCACTGTATGGCGAGTAATAGTGGATGTAGTGTAGCTGGTCCAGTAAAGTGTGTCCCAGCCCCTGTGATATGCCAAGCCCTCCACTGAACCAACATCTATAAAAAAAAAAAAAGGTCAAAAAGACATGAAAGAGTTAAAAATTAAACAATGAATTAGTACTGAAAGCAATTAAAAGTAAATGAACTAATATTTAGTTTTATAAACTTCATTACTGATAACTGATTTACAATGGAGTCACTTATATCCTACCCAAACTGACTGAACTATATTTCATTGTTATTTTGCGTTTTTGGGTTTTGCATCAAAAACAGTATTTTTGATATCTACAAATTCACAATCGGATTAAGGTCTGGGGATTGGTTTGGCCACTTCATAACATCAATCCGGTTTGTCTCGGACAAGGATGTTGCATACTTGCTTGTATGATTTGGGTCACTACCCTGATGAAACACCCATTTCAACATGACCTCTTCCAGTATTATTTTGATATATCCATGGAGCTTAATATGATATATAGCCCAACTCTACAGTATGAGAAACATGCCAAAATCATTATGCTTGCACCTCTACATTTTACAGTCTCCATGTATTAAAAAACCCTGAAAGGAATGAGAATCAGTAGGAAATCCCATCCTCATTTGGGTGATTACAAGATAGCAACTTAAAAAGTGTCTGCCAAGGAGTGCGTAAAACTAACCATCAACTCCAAGAAAATCAAAAAAGACTTTTAGTGACCTGTGAGTACTGCGACAATTAGAAGAAACCCATGTGAACACAAACTATTTGCAAAAACCCTTGTATAATATTATTAGGAAAAAAGATTTCTCCTAGCAATTTCTCCTACTTAGAAAGATGAGAGAGGGTGTGTAATTTTTATTAAAGGTTACACTTGAACTATGAAATAAAATGAGAAAAACAATCCAGGAAATAACACTGTATGATTTTTAAAAAAAGTATTTGTAAATTATGGTAGAAAATAAGTATTTGTTCAACAACAAAAGTTCAACTCAATTTGTTACATAAACATTGTTGGAACCAAGAATCGAACTGGGGACTTTCCGCTTGCAAGGCAGATTCCTTAACTTGCAAGCCTATGACTGCCCTCATATAGACGTTATACAGACACTGGATCTATATATAAAACTATTTTAACTTAACAATAGTAACTTTATTTTTTACTGTGCTCTGGAATTCTAGTTCACAAATTGGAAATAACAGTCCTGAAAAGGCTTTTTATTGACAAGACTGACGGCGGAAAATCATAGCCTTAATATAGCCTACTAGAAGCCTGGCTTGGAAATGAAAAGCTGTGTTCTGATTGGAGTTTGGCTAGACTCAAAATCAAATCAATACTGGCCAATGATCAGCACTTGCAACATTCAGCACCAATCACGAATCCTCATTTAAAAAATTCTAAACATTTCATATTGAGCATTTAGATACTTTGTCATTATTAAAACTTTCCAAGAATTCCCAGTGTTCTGGATTTCCAAGCAAAACACAATGATTAACTCATATATTTTTGAAATGCTGAGAACAAAGCTAATGAATTCAAGTCAGACTTGAATTATACTGAATATGCCGACCTATCTCCCAGCTGCTAACAGCTAATAAATGAAGAGTCTCATGTTAAAATTCTAGTTACTGATGCAGTGTCTGTGTGTTTTGGGAGAAGCAGGGTGGATAGTGAGGTGTGCTTAGACTCTAATAAAAAAAGGCATAAACCTGAGCAGCTCAGCACAAGTGGTGGGAGGAGTGGCAGCCTCAGTTACATTATGTCACTGTATAGTCCCTCCCAGCCATCATTATCAGACCTTTAGTACACATTAGAGGCAAAGGATTACCTCTGGTTCATCATGCATCATGGAACAAGGCACTGAATGGCAGCAATATTTGGGTGTCAAAGATGGACTGGGATATACAGAAAGTGGTAGTAGCCATACTTGATGCAGTCATCATAGTGACTGGACTTTTAGGGCACACACTGGTAATCTTCATCTTGGTAAGAAGGAGACGAAAGACTGCTTTTCCGTCTTTTCATGGGACTGACACATTGCTACTGGCTCTGAGCACCTCAGACATGCTGCTGCTACTCTCTTTACCTTTCCACACAGCTGCAATCGCACTGGGAACTTGGCCTTTTGGAAGCCTTCCATGCAAAGCTGTTAGCTTCCTTGGAGTGACTTGTAACACTGTTAATGCATTTACCCTAGCTGCATTAGCAGTAACACGCTATCTGACAGTGGTACACCCAACCTGGGCGTACCGCTTCAGAATGAAGTGCTGGCTTCAAGTCACAGTAATTTTGCTTTGGGCACCAGCTATGGCATTGGCTGCTCCACAGTTTGCCTTTCGCAATGTCGGCACATACGCCGCAACACACTGTTTTGCCTTCCTCAGTGACATCAGCCAGGTGGTGTACTGTACTGCCCTCTTTGTGTTCAGCTTCATGCTGCCTTTACTAGCCATCATCCTCATGTATGCCAAACTCTACAGATTTCTGCAAAGGACCAGCAGGACTGGGAATGCTCTACAGTTGCAGCGCTACCAAAAGCAAGTGACTCAAACTACAGCCTTGCTTGTTGTTGTCTTCACAGTCTGCTGGCTACCTTCCTATATAGTCATGTTCTGCCGAATTGGTAAGAGTGTCAATAGCACAAACAGACTTCGCTTTCTAGCACTGCTGGCACGTTTAATGGCCACATCATCGTCCATGGTCAACCCACTGCTCTACGTTTTTACGTCACGGAAGTTCCGCCAGGAGCTGTTGAGCAAGGCACGGTGTGGGGACTGTATGGTGGTGCACCGGCTTGTGTGTTGTCCACAGAGAAGCAGAGATGCTGTACAGCCATTTAATCCTACACAGCTGGACACCCCACCTCCATAACAACATGTCGATCGGTGATTACGAGTTAAAGCATCTTGTTTTAAAAAGTAGTCAACTGCGAATGTTAAGCAGAGCATATTTATTAAATGGCTGTTTTATGAAACCATTTAAACTGGAATATGTGAGTTTCATCATAAATTAAATGACTGTGTCATGTTTTAATGTGTTTATTACACTTTATACAGAGTCTCTAGGCCGACATGGAATTTATGTGTGTTTACTTTCCAGCATAAAAATAGCTGCTTTACTCTATGTATAAAACTATGGAAACCTCATCGCTTACAACCAGTTCAATTAAGAACACGCATTGCACTCAGTACTGCATGTTCTGTACATACTGAAAACCATTTGAAGATAAAATAATGTGATGGGCTATGCCTGGAATTAATACAGAAATAGAACAGAACATATTCATCTTCCAAATGTAATGTGTAATGTAATGTAAAACTCATAGTATTAACACAAAGGCACTGGGAGCACTGCATATTCAATTCCAAAAAACATGAACAAAATATTAATTTTAAACTAAAAATTAAGATAAAAATATAATCAGCTGTTCAAAAAAAATAGAGTCTACACATTTCTTTATAAACTGGAATATTTACAGAATAAATGGAACTTTATTTATATATTTAAATTTTCTGGTAAGCACTGAACTAATATTTAGCTTTATAGCCTTTATTACTGATAAGTGATTTACTATGGAGTCAATAATATTTAACCCCAACTGACTGGACTCTTGGGTTTTGTATCAAAATAGGTATTTCACTCCACAAATTCTCAATCAGATTGATGACTGGGGATTGAGCTGGACACTTCATAATATCAATCATGTGCCTTCTGATTGTCACACTACTCTCAGGTCACTGAAGATATTTTTTAATTTCCCAGGGGCTGATCATTAGATGTTTCTTTTCCATTTTTGTTATTCTATGATCTATGTAGACGGTAGTATTTGTTTTCTTATAACAGGTTTTTTTTTGCCATTTTAAAGATTTTAAAACCAATTATTTTCTGCATTTCTTAAGATTACTCTTCAATCTACTTTTTGTCTGGAATGACCAATTTTACTAAAACCAGCAGATACAACATTTGCCGCCCCCTTCTTTAACTATGGGCCAGAATTGACATCCGTTTTTTTTACAAAAAGAAAGACCTCACTAATTGAAATCTACACTGATATTAATGTTATATTAATTTAATAAAACAGGTCCTTTTTAATAAATTAGCCAATTAAGCCCAATTAGCAACATTTATGTCATGACATTTAATACTAGTGTTTGCCCATTATGCGGCTACACCTAGTCAAGACATTTTTCTGGCAAAATCAGTAATTAAATGCATTAGTGGTGTTAGACTGCTATTATTCTGAACATAACTTTTTGTACAAATTCATTAGGAGTGACCAGGCATGACAGAATTAGAAATGACATCAGAGGGACAGCACATGTTGAGAAATTAGGAGACAAAGTTAGGGAGGGCCGATCGAGATGGTTTGGACATGTGCAGAGGAGGGACAGTGGATATATTGGTAGGAGGATGTTAGAAATGAAGTTGCCAGGTAGGAGGCAGAGAGGAAGACCAAAGAGGAGATATATAGATGTGGTCAATGTAGACATGCAGGTAGTGGGT